>JACXGI010004306.1:0-54823 GCA_016801175.1 Esox masquinongy
ACTCCATGCCACGCCACATTTCTGCAGTAATTCAGGCAAAAGGAGCCCCAACTAAGTATTGAGTGCTGTACATGCTCATACTTTTCATGTTCATACTTTTTAGTTGGCCAACATTTCTAAAAATCCTTTTTTTGTATTGGTCTTAAGTAATATTCTAATTTTCAGAGATACTGAATTTGGGATTTTCATTAGTTGTCAGTTTTAATCATCACAATTAAATGAAATAAACATTTGAAATATATCAGTCTGTGTGTAATGAATTAATATAATATCCAAGTTTCACTTTTTGAATGGAATTACTGAAATAAATCAACTTTTTGATGATATTCTAATTATATGACCAGCACCTGTACATATAAAAAAACTGTCCCACATTTCAAAACTTTTCTTTGTATATTGATGGCAAAAAATAAGTATAATGTATAACATAACTAAATGTGAAGAAAGGGAAGCTGTCTGAATACTTTTCAAAGTCAATTTTACAGATTTTATGAAGGTTCTTCGGATCTATTATTCTTTTTCGTCTTTGTACTGCCATGCTCTTCTTGTAGTGAAATGTTATGTAAGATTATATTTTAGTCTTATGGAATAGAAAGATTTTTTGGGAAAAAATGTTGTGATAAACATACACTGATCAGCCATAACATTATGACCGCTGACAGGTGAAGTGAATAACACTGATAATCTCGTTATCATGGCACCTGTCTGGTGGGTGGGCTATATTAGGCAGCAAGTGAACATTCTCCTCAAAGTTGATGTGTGCACGAAAAATGGGCAAGCGTGAGGATCTGAGCGACTTTGACAAGGGACAAATTGTGATGGATAGATGACTGGGTTAGAGCATCTCCAAAACTGCAGCCCTTGTGGGGTGTTCCCGGTCTGCAGTAATCAGTACCTATCAAAAGTGGTCCAAGGAAGGAAAAGCGGTGAACCGGCGACAGGGTGATGGGCGGCCAAGGCTCATTGATGCATGTGGGGAGCAAAGGCTGGCCCATGTGGTCCGATCCAACAGACGAGTACTGTAGCTCAAATTGCTGAAAAAGTTAATGCTAGTACTGATAGAAAGGTGTCAGAACACACAGTGTATCGCAGTTTGTTGCGAATGGGGCTGCGTAGCTGCAGACCAGTCAGGGTGCCCATGCTGACCTCTGTCCACAGCTGAAAGCGCCTACAATGGGCATGTGAGCTTTAGAACAGGACCACGGAGCAATAGAAGAAGGTGGCCTGGTCTGATGAATCTCGTTTCCTTTTACATCACGTGGATGACTGGGTGTGTGTGTGTTGCTTACCTGGAAAACACATGGCACCAGGATGCTCTAAGGGAAGGAGGCAAACCGGCGGAGGCAGTGTGATGCTTTGGGCAATGTTCTGCTGGGAAACCTTGGGTCCTGACATTCATGTGGATGTTACTTTGACACGTACCACCTACCTAAGGATTGTTGCAGACCACGTGCACCATTCATTGGCAACGGTATTCCCTGATGGCACTGGCCTCTTTCAGCAGGATAATGCGCCCTGCCACAAAGCAAAAATGGTTCAGGAATGGTTTGAGGAACAGAACAACGAGTTCAAGGTGTTGACCTGGCCTCCAAATTCCCCAGATCTCAATCCAATCGAGCATCAGTGGGATGTGCTGGACAAACAAGTCCGATCCATGGAGGCCCCACCTCGCAACTTACAGGACTTGAAGGATCTGCAGCTAACATCTTGCCAGATACCACAGCACACCTTCAGAGTTTGAGTGGAGTCCATGCCTTGACGGGTCATGGCTGTTTTGGTGGCAGAAGGGGGACCTACACATTATTAGGCAGGTGGTCATAATGTTATGGCTGATTGGTGTATACATTTCTTATTTTGTAACCCATATGTGACCCATATAAGACTATGCAAATGTATTAGTAAAAGTCTATTAAACAGTGTCTATCTCCATGACTGAAAACAGAACAGAAAAGATGCAAGCGATGTAAATCATTGAGTAGTTGCAAGAATATGACTGATGGTTTGGCCCAAAAGCTGAATGAACATGACAATGTTAACAATGGTAACAATGGTCCTAAAATAAATTGGACAGTTGCCTAGGGTTGCTCAGTGGTCTAAGCCGCTGCCTCTGGTGCAAAAATATACTGCTGCAGGCTGGTTTTAAATCTAGCCGACTGAAAAATAAACTTTCTGCTCCATCCCAACTATTCTACATTCCATCAATAAAGCATAAATACTGGAAAATGCATCATAAAATAACATAGAAATTGACAAGCAATGAAATTATTGAATCAACGGCATCATGTTGTCAGACATAAAAGGAGGTGTATGAAATAAATTGTAAAGGCATTTTCTCAGTAAAAACCTAAATGGAATTTAATGCAATTAGACTCTAAACTGACAACCTTCCAAAAATCTTTTCTGGGAAAAGAAACATGGAAAAAATAAAGGCCCAAAGTGGGGCATTGAGGCTGACAATTACAAATGTTGATGACAGTGCTATACATTTTTGGGCAAGGCAGGAGAGAACACCTCCACTTCAAGATGCACTTTGCAATTGTGTGGTCCCCACTTAAGGACTTCCATCAACTGTCTTAGTACTCATAATTTAATAGCCAGTCCATTCACAGTAGTAGCAGGCCACTTTTCATTTATTCGTAAAAGCAAAAACAACACCGCCAGTAATTTTCAAGTCTGCTAACGCCACGAATGCAGCCTGTCATTTTTATGTCAGCTAACAGGTCACCTCTAACTTACAAAACTATTGGAACATTCCCAGTGAAATCTCCATTCACAACATGGTGGGAAAGGGTGATGACTCAATGGAAAGCATTCAGTCTTGACTGCAACATGTATGAAAATTACTCAGGGTATCAATTCCAAGTGAAATTATCCATAGACGTACGGATGAAATTTAAGACGGCACAATTTGCCACCAGCTTTTTAAAGATGAAAGCAATGCAGACATTAAAAAGCGTCTGAAAGCAAACTTCAAGGTCAATGTTATAAAGACTGGATTAGGGTTATGGCCTGTACTCAGGGCTCAAGACAATATTTTATCATAACAGTATGATGAGTGAGTAAGGAGCGTCCCTTATTCTCCCCATCATGTGGCAATGACGTGAAGATTGCTAACAAGCAACTCAGGCTCTGCAGAGTAAATTGTCAAGGCGAGGGGATCCTACTGAAAACACATGTCAAGAACTTGTTACAATTTTAATTTTGAATGTAATAAGGACAGCTTAACCATGAATGTTCCAGTGCATCTATATCCTACAATCAGTGACCATCAGTATTGCCCATTACATTTTTTCTAAACATAAATACTGTACATACAGGCAGTGGACAAAATAAACACAACATGGAAAAGGAATGGTTTTTTTTCTTCAACTTGTCATTCATCTGCATGTCATCTATAAAAGAGGTCAGACAATTACTACTTTGATATCTGAGTTTTCACAGCTTATGTGAAGCAACAGAGTTCCAAAAGGCCAAATAGTCAGTGCCTGAACTGGAGGCGTATCTGTCACAAAAACTGCAAAATGATTTAATGTATCAAGGGGAACAGTCTCAAAAATCATGACAGTATAACCCGTACGTGGACAACTTGCATTGGCAAAGAGGAACAGTATTCGAAAGTCAGAGTTGACTGAACAGGACAGATGCTCAATGCTCCAGAAGCACTGCCTTGAAAATGTCCACAGAACTGAATAAGCACCTCCGTGACCCAGTCTCAACAAAAACTGGGCTTCACCAAGCTGGAACTTATTGCAGGGCTGCCATTCGGAAACCGCTTGTATCCAAGGCCAACACACAAAGACACATAGCTTGGTGTATGCTACACAAAACCTGGACCCCTGAGCCATGGGGATCTGCAATGGTATGGGCAGCCATTTCACGGGAGTCATTGGGTCCGATGATTGCTATGCATGATTGTATAACATCCAAAGAACATGAGGCCATTTTACAGGACCAAGTGAACTCTATGATGCAAATAATATTCCCTAATGATGTTCCAATATTCCAGGATGATAATGCCCTCATACCCACAGCTAAAACCAATTCAAGTATGGTTTTATGAACACCTGGATGAAGTCAAACACCTTCCATGGCCTCTCCAATTACCAGATCTGAACATCATTAAAACTTTATGGGAAGTTCTGGAGTGCAGAGTGTGAAGTAAATTACTAACTCCTTCATCCCTCCAAAAATCGGAGGCCTTTCTTCTTGAAGAATGGCACAATATACCATTACACACAGTTCAGGACTTGTATGACAGCATTCCAGGAAGGATTGGAGTTTTTCTGAAGGCCAATGGTGGCCCTAGTCTTTATTGTGTCCTTGATATTAATATATTGTTCATTGTTTCTGTTATTTATTACACTCCCGTAAGTCTTAAATGACAATGGACTTATTGAATAAAATATCATGCAGGGTCTTTAAAAACATTGGCATTTATCACGCTGTGGTAATGGGTGGAGCGGTAGTTTAGTGGTAAGTCAGATATGCAGTTCCCCACCAAAGACCAGGATTCAATCCCAGCATCCTCTCATGCTATCGTTCTTCTGTCTGCCTGCCTGACCCCCTCGACCTAACGCATTACGCAAAGTATTAATTATGTTGAATATTGTGATCTGTTTTATAGTCTACCCCTCACAGACTACCTGTAATCTGTAATCCTAACATAGCGAGAAGAGCTGCTACAGTGAACAGTACATTTAACCCTTTTAATCTTGTGTGGTAATCAGTTATACTTGATTTCTGTGTAATTTATCTGTAAAGTTGGTTGTTTTCTCATGCTGTTTCTTGTGCTGCTTGGGCAAGAACTGTACATCTTATTGATGAATGTGTGAGTTATAAATGACATTAAAACTTTACAAGACAGAATAGAAGCTATTTGAAAGAAAGCCTTTACTCATCTGACCACGCAACCTGAGTTCCAATTAAACTTCCAATGACATTTAACAAACTCCAAACACTTACGTTTGTCTTGGTGAGAGTAGAGGCTTTCATGTGGCATCAAATTATAATTTTGGACTCAAAGATTCAATTAACTTCTGCAATTCTCAAAAAGTGAACCTTGGAGAATTTCTTACCTCTCAAACAATCCTCCTCACAGTGCAAATACAAATTCATCCTTTTTCCAGACAGGTTCATCAAAACACCAGGTAGATTAAAGCTGCTTAATCTTTGCCCTTATAGTAAAAATGGGTATTTTCAGGCATGTAGCTATTTTTAATAGCCATTGCCTGATTTATGAAGGCAGACAACCTTTAGTCTCAATTCATTTGTGTTTTCTATGACCTTGATATATTGATAGATGAGGACTTTAGCATGTGACTCACCACATAATAACCAAGTGAAACAGGAAGTCATGGGTTGCCACTTGCAAGTCCCTAATGACCCAAATGAACTTGAAGTATAGTGCCTTGTATAAATATTCAAAACCATGACCAATTCTTTAATTTTACTGAATTACAATGGGTACATTAACATTCTATTTTTTTTTTGTTATGTTTGAGAGAAATTAATATATTTGATAGAAATTAAACACTGAAATAGGTTGCTTTTATAAGTATTCAACCCCTACAATTTAATATTAAGGAGTGCTTCAATAAATGCTTTAAGTTTTTTGACAAGTACTGTATGTACTAGCTTTGCAGTGTCAAAGTGATTTAGTCCTATTATTCTTGGGTGATTTGCTGCAAGATGTTCAGGCTTGTTGGACAATGCATGTGTCCTGTAATTTTCAAAGAGTGCCACTGATATTCAATAGGATTGACTGGGCTACTCAAGGACTTTCACCTTTTTGTTCTCAAGCCATTCCACCGTTTATTTGGCCTTTTTCTAAGGATCATTGTCCTGCTGAAAGGTGAATTTCCTTCAAAGCTTGAGTTTTTTTTTTTAGCTGACTGAAGCAAGTCCTCTTGCACTATTCCCTGGTATTTTGGTCTATCTATTTTTCTTTCAGTTTTAACAAGATTCAGAGTCCCTGCTGATGGGAAGCATTTTCACAGCATGATGCTGCCAGCCAGGGCCGATTCTAGGCCTAACAACATAACCGGTCGCTTTGGGCCCCCAACCGCTAGGGGGCCCTCGACCGCTAGGGACCACTAGGGGAAGGGGCACCAAATCAAATGTTGCTCCTGCGAACATTATAATTCCATGTAGGGATGGTGTGTCTGGAGGCAATGACAAAATTAAGTTTACCCCACAAATAGAGTTTTGAGTTTTGGCAAAAAAGCTGTTTTGGTCTTTTTGTGGGAAAAAAACTCAGCCGAGACTGAATGTTAGGAAAGTTTTCTGCAGAATGCAGTCTACATCTTTACCCTAACGTTTGACAGAGTTCAGGTTTTATACAGCTTAGGAAGACAAGGTGGGGATCAAACAAAAGGCTGTGGTGACACTCAGTCTTGGAGGAGGAAGAAAGTGGGCCCACAATGCACAGCATCAAAATGACCAAGATAGCATGATCTCAGGGATCACCCACAGATTCCCTGTTCCTTGGTATATTCATAGACTGACTGTCATCCTCAGTTGTCAGTTATCAGCAGGACGGCCCTAATGCCTGGTCAGGGGCCATAAAACATATGATAAGAAACTACTCTGTAACACACAGTCATGGGTCAGCAAATGTTGAGCAACCACTCTAACATTGTGACAAGGTTATAAAGGAATCAATAAATGTCCATGTTATATGACAAGACACATATGAAGATTTATATTTTTAATAGTCTCATCTGACCAAAAAACCTTTTCCCACATTGCAACTGGGTCAGTCTCCTGCTTTCAGATAATTTTTGCATAATGGCTACTTTTATGCCAGCTTTCAAAACAGACCAATTTTATGCAGAGCTCTTGATATGGTTGACCGGTTCACCATTACTTTACTCCAAGCCACTGAACTCTGTAGTTCCTTTAAAGTGAATGTTGGTCCCTCTGTGTCTTCTCATTCTAGTTCTTATTTGAGTGGTGAGTTAAAAGGACAGCTTTTTTTAGCAGTGCCTGGATGGTGTGATGCAGTTTCCAGTTCCTGATTATTGATCATTACTGTACTTTCTGGGATATCCAAAAAAATGTATATTATTTTGTACCCTTTTCTTGTTATATGCATTTGTATTACTTCATCTCTAACTTTATAGAATTTTCTTTGGTTTTCAGTGTCCTTCAGATATACAGCCTTCTTTGACAACTGGGTTTTTATCAAGTGTGGTTCACAATTCCCAGGTCGAGATTGCCCTAATGAACTACCTTCATTAGGGCAATTTGTTTCATCTGTGTAAACTTCCAAAGCACAGTGATTGTGTACTTATGCAAGGCACTGTATATCAGTAGGTAAATCTTTCATTAGATTTGTTTTATAATAATTTGTAGGGGTGCCGATCATGACACGCTTTGGAACTCTTTATTTCTGATATATATACTGTATTTCTTATTTGAATTAAGGACTGGATTTCTAGACATTTTGTAGAACAAATTGCTATTTTATTTTGCTAATCTATACTAAGGGTGCCAATAAATGCGAGGGCACTGTACTAGACCATATTATTAAGAAGGTGTGCTATTTAGCAAAAAGTTCATATCACAGCGTACTTTCAACAACAGTAATTATAAGGCAGTTATATTCTGTCATTCAAGTTAAATTATTTTAATTTTTTTAAACATCAAGTCTTTAGACTTTCAAATTAATATGAATGTTCCAGGCTTAAAGAACTAAAACTACTCCAAAGTAAATTAAAATAAAATAAAATAAATTGCTGCCAGACATTGAAATATAAAATTAAAATGTATTTTTCTCTTCCAGAAATGAGCCCAAAACATTTGTCCATATTATTGGACTGGTATGCTATTTAAACCATTAGGCCTACATACTATAGCCTATCACCTGTAGCCTAACTGATGAAGCATGATGGAAAATAAAACTTGAATGCCCCTCCAAAATGTTCCACTGCCAAAGACTTCCAGTGAGTCATATGTATTACATCTGACCTGTGCAACAATTAGGCTTTGGCCTCACTGATCAATTCAGTAGGTCAACCAAAAGAGAATTGGACAGATACTGGTCTGTGGTCTGTACGCTTGCTGGCCTTTTCTAATTGGCTAATGTATCCATTAGTCACAGTCAAGGGGGAAACTCATTTTCAAACTTTTAACAGAAGTCACATTTTCTGCATGGGTTTCTCGCATGGGTCACCAACCTATGACTGCCACTGAGATATCACTAAAATAGCAGATATGGGTACAGACATTGTGCCAGTGTGACAGGGCCTTCTGCCCTGGTCTCCTATAGAATGTGACATGCTGACCATTCTACAATGTGATTGTTTAAATTTAATATTGATTAGGTCATGTTTGTTGGCTCAGGAAGTTGTAATTTGGGCACAAACAAAACGCACATAACCAAAGATACTGGCCCCCGCCTTGCTCTCAGTTGGATCACAGGGACGTGGCCAAATTTAATCCTTGTGCACAGTCCTATGGGAAACCCAGCCACGAAGAGATGAAGAAGCTTAAACCATTGCGCCAGCCGGCAACTAGTTGTGCATAAAAAGATGCTAGCCAATCATCTCACTCCATGTGCTCATGAACAGGGAACAAATTCAATCTGTTCTAATTTGGTTCAGTTCTCAATGGATCACTGTGGCCTCATTCTAATCACATAACTGCTAACACCCAAGCACACCCACCAAATGGAACAATTCTACAAAAAATCTTGGTCAAGAATTGACATTCCCTTTGAAGCTAAAAGAGAAGTCCCAGTGCATCTTCAGAAAACTTCAAAAAACCTATCTTTTAAAATACTATCTAAAATTGAGGGGGGCAGCCTCATATTGGCTATTATAAATGGGCATATCCAAATGTTCATTTTATACACACGTGAAGAGAAAATGCGTCAAGAAAATTGTGATCCAAATCATCAAGAAACAAACTTAGGGCTTTATTTGATGGTCCTGTTGGTTTTGCTTCCTGTTGACATGCCGTATGTAGCTTGCTGTTACCTACCTGGCCACCAGCCATACTTTTCTGACTTTACATTTTTTAATGTTAATTAAGTTATTTTTATTTATATATATTTTTATCCACCTTTTCTACACCGGGACTCTATTTGGACATAACAAATGGAGCTACTTGCCCCTGAACACGAAAGGCTAAGTGCCATTATGCCTTCTCATTGTAGTTGTTGTATTTCAATATGAAGGAGGACTATCGTCTTCAGGTAAAGATAGCAAAGTTAGAGGCTCGGCTTCAGATGCAAACGTCAGACAAAGGTTATGCTAGCGTAGAAATGGGAAAATCCCTGCAGCAGGCTTCTTTTGGTCACTGGAAAGAAATGCTGCCGACCTGCTAAACTTGGGTCGCTGTTAGAGCCAACAGAGAATTTCACGTGGATGATTGGCAAGCGTTTTCTACTGGTAGCCCGGAAAAACTGAAAACCCTAGTCATCGGCGACTCCATTACTTGCAGTATTTAACTAAAAAATCAGCCGGTGATCATGCACTGTTTACTTGGGTGGAGGACCACCGAAGTAGCCACGAATCTGGAGTTGGTAATGGCCAAGTATAAAATTATAAAATTGGCAAGTATAGAGAGTTCAAAGATATTGTTATTGACATTGGGACCATGTTAGAATGAAACAGTCAGAGGTTACGAAACAGAACATAGCGTCAGCTTGTAAATTTGCTAGAAAGATCTGTCAGCATCGAGTAATTGTCTCTGGCCCCATCCAAGCTAGGGGTAGTGATGAGATCAACAGCAGACTCACACAACTCAATGGCCGGCTGAAAACGTAGTTCTGCCCATCGCAGGAGGAAGAGTTTGTAGATAACTGGCTCTCATTTTAGGACTCTCCCAGAAATAGGGCCATGCCTGATCTGCTGAAGAGCGATGGACTCCATCCAAGACGGATTAGTGCTTTTCTTTAATCTAGGAACATAGGCAAGAGATTACTCCTACAGCCTCACCATGAGATAGGGTACAGGCCTGCTAGTCTGCCGATAGCATAGTCAGAGCTGCATAGTTCTCCCTATTGAGACCGTGACTCGATCCAGGCTGCCAGAAATAAAACAAGGTAGAGTTAACCAGAGTAGGAATTTCATGACAGCCATGGCCGTCGTTGCCCTTTGCTCCGGCCGTGATGCCCTGAAAATCATGGTACGCCCTACGGCCACCATGGCCTTTGTGCCACAGCTACTGTCAAAATCTTGCGGTCTGCGGTTTGTTCGTAAGTTTGTTTGTGGTTCGCAACTGAGAACAACCACAAGAATGGACTACATGCAGGTAAGCCAGCAAGCAAGCTAGCTAGTTATCGATAGATATCTGACTTATTTAGTGCTTAACTCAATCAAACCTTTCTTTTTTGGAAGATGCGTTCATGAGCAACTGGAAGGTGGGAAAGTTACGACTTTTGAGTGGGAGATACACCTGTGCGCTTTTTAAGATCTCCGAGTAGTAACGTTAGGTTTGACATCATTCGACATAGCAGCATTTGTGATGAAAGATTAAAAAACTAAAATTACTTGCTCCACGCACAATTAAGTCACTATATTTGCTTATTTAGGTTGCACCCATTAGCACAGCTGATTGTGATGTTAAAAAGATACTTCGAATTTACTTTTGGGTACTGTAACTGAGGTAATGTTAGCCTTCTGGCTAGCTAGCCTTAATGTAACTAAACTGTCAATGGATGTAATTTTCAAAGATTAAAACATGATCATTTAAGTTTTCATGAGGAAAAAACATATCAGTTATAAGATATTTTACAAAGTATGATATATCATGCATGTTTTTGTCTTTTCAGCAATTCAAGTTGTTTATTCGTAAGCTCCAAATCCTCTTATTTCACTCAATGGACTTTGTGCTCTGGCATGTGGCCGTTGTGCCCTAAACATTTTTGTAACACCAAAGGCCAAATGGCCTTGCCCCTAAAATGACGAAATTGCAAGCCTGGTGTTAACAATAGCAACCTCATAAAAATAAAGCCTTCCTCCATTTCAGTCATGAACAAAAATTACTGTAATACCTCACATCTCAAAATGGGACTCCTTAATATTAGATCCCTTGCTTCAAGGGCAATTGCAGTAAATGAATTAACCACTGATCATAAACTGGATGTTTTTGGCCAGTGTGAAACCTGGCTAAAACCTGATGAATTTTTTGCCCTAAATGAAGCCTCTCCTCCTGGGTACACTAGTGATCATGTCCCAAACGCATCCCGCAAAGGGTTGTTGCTAATATTTATGACACTAAAAATAAAATTACTCTTAAACACATCACTGGGTTTCAGTCTTTTGAAGTTTTACTCATGAAAGCTAACCAGGCTAATAAATCATTTTTTATAGCTACCATTTACAGTCCCCCCAGGCCATACACAGTGTTTCTCAGTGAGTTTCCAGAATTTTTATCTAATCTTGTAGTTATGACTAATACTAACCTAATTTTTGGCGACATCAATATTCATATGGATAAGTACCAAAATATTTTTGGATACACTTCCAGGCTCTCTCCACCTAAATCTGTAAACAATCTAGTCAGGAATCTAAACTCAACACTGCGCAGTACTTTAGATGCGGTTGCACCACTTCAAATGAAAGAAATATGTAACAAGAAACTTGCTCCTTGGTACACAGACAATACTAGAGCACTCAAACAAACCTCCAGAAAGTTGGAGCGAAAGTGGCGCTCCACCAAGTTGGAAGTATTTAGACTAGAAAGACAGCACAGTGCAATACCGAGAAGCACTCACATCTGCTCAGTCAGCCTATTTCTCCAACCTGATTGAGGCGAACAAAAATCATCCAAAATTTATTTTTGTTACAGTTGCAAAGTTTATGGAAACGCAATGCTCAGCAAGTCAAGTGGGTCTTCACTTCAGCAGTGATGAATACATGAACTTCTTTAATGAAAAGATCATCACCATTAGAAAACAAATACCTGACTTCTCCTTGCATAGGTGTCCTCATTGATACTCTGACCTTGTATCAATGAGGACACCTTAATTTTTTGATCCTGTATCGCTCAACATGTTCACTAAATTAGTAATGAGTTCTAAACCCACCAATAGTCAACTGGACCAGATTCCAACTAAACTACTCAGGAAGGAGCTTACTGCCTGTGCTTGGTCTGCCGATGTTGAACATAATAAATTGTTCCCTATCCTCCGGATACGTCCCAAACTCACTAGAAGTATTAGAAATAAAGCCCGTTCTAAAAAAAATCTAATTTCGATCTGGACATATTAAACAGTTATAGGCTAATATCGAACCTCCCGTTCCTCTCAAAAATCTTAGAAAAGTCAGTTTCCCAACAACTCAATGCCTTCCTGAAGACAAATAATATTTATGAAATGCTCTAGTCCGGTTTCAGACCCCATTATTGCAGTGTGACTGCACTTGTGACGGTGGTAAATGTCCTTTTTTAATGGCTTCAGACAAAGTTCTGCATCTGTCCTATTGCTTCTTGATCTTAGTGCTGCCTTTAATACCATTGATCATTCCCTTCTCTTGGAGAGATTGGAAACCCATGTTGGGCTACGTGGACACGTTCTTGCCTGGTTTATTTATTTATCTTATTTATAAAAAAGATACCAGTTCATAAGTGTGGATGGTTTTTTTTTGACACATCAAAGGTATGTTTTGGAAACATGGAGGAGCCCCAAAATTAGCTACTCTGAAAGCATGTGTTTCAGACATAAAGAAATGGATGCTTTTAAAAAAAAAAAAATGTTAGTTTTAGGACCTATGAAAGAGTTTTGTTGGCAGATCTCACAGTGAACCTTGACGGTTGTATGGTCGTATCCCAAAAAACTGTGAGAGACCTTGGTGTTACCCTTGACCCTAAAGGAAGTCACATTTTCTGCGTGGGTATTCTCTACCGTCATGTTGATGAACATATAAAATATATTTCAAGAGCGGCGTCTTTTTCTTTACACATGTACCTCGGGTATGTATATTGTGGATTGTGACCAGATGCATGACTGTGCCTGTCTTAGGTTGTTCCGATATCACAGTTGGGATCTTGCCTGTCATTGGCTAACCAGCCCTCTTCACTGGTCACACTTCAGGTCAAATATCGGGGAGGATTGGAGGATATAATATATGTCGCAAGAGTACTTCTCGAGCAGCCTGTAGCACACAGCAGTTTTATCATGTGTTACAATAAAAAAAAGGTGCACCCACATGCCACAGGATCTGAAGTCCCCCAGAGCATGAGCCAAAACCGCCAACAAAAAAACATGTTGCCTGTTCAGACACACTTGTATAATATAAGATTTATCTTCCCGAGATTACCAGCGGAATCTCAATGGGATTTCAATTTCATTCACAAATACACACATACATATATACATACATGAACACATATACACTTATTTATAGACACACTAACTTCATTCTAGTAATTTAATTAGTTCCATCCCTCTATATTCCAAAGAGGCAACTATCTTTCCCAGTAGACTAGCATTTTTTCATTACCAGCAGCAATATATTTCTTGGTCTTACTATGATTCTTTAGAACATATTTGAATCTGTCGAGGCTCAAAGCGTCCACCGATGCGGTCTTGAAAATTCATGTTTTACCAAGGAGAATAATCATGTTTTCAATTGATTGAGCACTGCCTCTCAGGTCACCCAATATGACTCTCTGTAAACTAACTTCCAGGGTGACTCTGTGACACCATAAACAGTCTCGAACTTGAATCCAGAATTTTGCCACTATAGGACAGTACCAAAATAGATGATCTATTGTTTCGGTTTGGTCCTGACACGTCTTTACACGGCGATTGCTCAATTCCCCATAATCTAAGCACTTTTTTGGTGGCCAGAATTCTGTACAACAATTTAAACTGAAAGGCTCTCAGAGACTCATCAATAGTTGTTTTATATACTAGTCCATACACGTGCCATGGGATTGGAAAATCAAAAAGATTTTCCCAAATGTTTTGAATACTCTATGGTGCAGCAGTCAGACTTTTTGTAGCAAGATGGAAGAGATACATTTTATGGTTTATGTTAGTCCGGTTTAACCATGCATGATCTTTAATAGATAAGCGACCAAGAGATTCAGTGCTTTCTAGAGTTTTCATTTCCTTTCTCAATTCGTCTGGTATGGCTGCAATTAGTTGATTGTACCTCTGAAGTGAGCATGTTTCACCATATGATTGTTTGAGTTGCTCATGAGTGATAAGTTTCCCGTCTTTGTTTGTGATGTCTTTAAGAAACAAGATAACCTTCTTGTACATTTTTTCAATGAAAATTGGTTTATTTTCAATTAATATTTGTGAGTTTAGCCATATAATTTGGATCATTAAAGGATACTCCTTTTACATTTCCATGTAAACTTGCAATCAAATGGACCGTTGAATGGACCGATGAACCAGCTTTTGTTCTAGCTGTTCAGGGGGATGGAATTGGAACAAGCTTTGTATACATTCCTTCATAAAAGTTGATGTTTCAAGTAATGTACCATTGTCTATCAGTTTAAAATGGCACATTTTAATCTGCAGCATGGCAAAGAGCCCATCTTTAAACATGGGTTGGGCCTGTCTTATTAGTCTATTTGAGAACCAGTTTGGATTCAGATATAGTTCTGGTATAATTGAAGCTTTAAGTGACTGATTCAAAGCTCTGATATTTATTAGTTTGACCCCACCCATTTCAAATACATTATATAAATATGTTTTATTTTAGCTGGCCTACCATTCCAGATAAAATCAAATATTCTTTTTTCACAGGACTTAAAAACAGACTCTCCCAGCGTAGGGAGTGTCATAAATAAATGTGTGAACTGGGATAATATGAGTGAGTTGACTATAGTAACCTTAGTATAGTTAGATGGATTCCTGTCCAAGGTTTTAATATGCGATCAGCATTGGTAATTTTCCTGTCAAAGTTACTAGAAACAAGATTTTCCACCTCCCCATCGGTCCATTTGATTTTGGGTTTACATGGAAATGTAAAAGGAGTATCCTTTAATGATCCAATGCATAATATGGTGCACTTTTCATAGTTGACGTATTAAGGACAGTGTTGTAATCCCCCACCATTATAACATTATCATTAATGTTTTTTAAATGTACAAGATTGCAGTATATGTCTGCAAAGAAGTGTGGATCATCTTTGTTAAGAGCATAGAGGTTAATGAGTCATAACTGTTTTATCGTCTAGTTCCAAGTTAAGAATGAACCACTGTCCATGTGTGTCTTTGTGTCTTTTTTTCAGCTAAGCCATTGCTATTATAACTTGTTATACTAAACTCACCAACCATTAAAATAACTAGGTGTAGATAGTGTGATTGCATAATTCTGATAGCTAAAGATAGGACTGGTTAGGGGTATGGTGTTTATGCACATTCAGTGTGGCATTGTGTTGTTTGTATTTTTTTTTTTAATTGTCATTGTATTGGTTATACTAATGGTATTACAAAAGTACAGATGTGATTTCTAGAGTAGCCATGGTGTCACTTTTTGTTCACGGAATAATTACCCATCTATACATAGTTTGTCCACTATAATATATGCCATTTTTTCTATTGCTTGTTCGCTTTTTTGAATGGGGTAAAGCATTCGTCTCAGGTCATCTATTTCTCGTGGGAACTGATCGTTCATGCCCAATTGTGTCCCTTTGAGTTCTCTGCCTTTATTCTTAATAATTTCCTTTTGTTTGTTGTGTTCAAACTTTACAATGATTGGTCGCGGGCGCTTGTTGGCATTGTTCCACGATCCTAGTTTATGCACCCGGTGAAAAATTATTTTGTTCACGGTTTCAGTTGGTATTTTGAGTGAGGTGCTTGACTGCATTTTCAGGGTTATCTGCGTTCGGGATTTCAGGGATGACAGAGAAAATCATATTTTCTCTCCCTTGTTTGCAAATCCAACAAAGATTCCGTTACCGATCGATTTTCAGCTTGTAACCTCGTCATATTCGAATTTATAGTTTTAATAGTGGCCGTGAGCAATTTGTTGTCTTTCCACAAAGTGAGGATTTCTGCTAGACAGTACCCAAAGCTAGCTCAGAGGCCAGCAACTTCTTTGCACAAGCTTTCGATTTCTGCGTGGACCACAGAAAATTCCACATCAAGGGTAAATAAATCATTAGTATCATCACCTAGAATTTCTAAACAGACAGCTGGAGACAGGGCTTTCTCCCACAGAGCTCTAATACTGTGGAATGATCTGCCAATTCAGGTTAGAGATGCAGACTCAGTCCCAACCTTTAAGTGTCTACTAAAGACTCATCTCTTCAGCAAAGTCTATGATTAAAGGTAGTCTGGCCTAGGGGTGTGAAGGTGAACAAAAAGGCTTGGATACAATCCACCCTTGCTGCCTTTGCCAGGCAGGCTCTCATCTCCACAGGGATATCCTCTCTCCAATGTTATTCATTGGCGGAGTCACTGGCTTACTGTTGTTCTCCGTTGCTGTCCTCATGCAATGGGAGTGAACTCTGTGGGAAATACTCGGCCCTCTTACAGGGTGGTTGCAGTTGGTTAGTGTCCCTTTAGTTAGATGCTTGCAAAGTTGTTGGAGTGACTTCCTGCCTGTTGGACCCTGTCCAGGGTTACCCTCGAAGTGGGCCACAGTGTTACTGGACCCTTCTGTCACAGCCCCGAGGCTTTACACTTCTTCATAATTGTGCCTGGGGGAGAAAGGTAAGGTGTCTAACTTTCCTTGTATCCTCTTCTGTTTAAACAAGGACATGAGCCCTTGGACCACACCTCGGGACTACCAGGCACGAAGGACTCGCAGCAGTCCCTGTCTAAAATCCTCCTGGTTGTGTTGCAGATCAAGTAGCTGAGAATACCTGATGATTACGGCTGCCACTCCACTGCCCCCACCCCACACCACCCTGATCGTCCCTGTCATGGTCCATCTGGTCATGCATCTGACTTGGATTGTTTTACAGACTCTGGACATAGCCCAGATGCGTTTATTCATTTTTACAATTCGCACTCTTAAAATGTTCACCCGACAAGCCGGAAGAGGACTGGCCACCCCCCCCCCCTTTATATTATTTTATAATATAAAGGGCATTATAAAATACATTTGATTGATTGATATTTGCTTTATAGCTTATGTGTATCTTGTCTCCCACCTCAATGGCTATGTGCAAAAAGATCAAGTGGGAGAAAGCATGGCATTGCTGTGTGGCATTCACCTGACAACAGATTAGTAGTCTGTGGAAAATAACGTGTGGAAGCACCTTGGAAATAAGATTGAAATTCCACAGGCAACCCTTAGTATGGTAATTTCTTTCATACAAATTAGAAAGTAATCGCTAACAATGGGTACACATAATGATAATAATCGATCTTGGCACCCTGCCGCAACTGATAATGCGGCATTGTCCGGTACAGGAGGGGATTTTGATCTGTGTATGGGTCGTTCAAACTGTATCCTTATTAAGCAACGAAGATGGATAATCATTCCCACTCCCTCCCACTCCATGTTTCTAATTTTGTCCTCAAGGTAGAATAATGAGAAAGGGCTACACCTACGTGAATAAGTGTTTTTTAGGAAAAAAGACTTGCTAACGTTGCCTGCTCCATCTAGCTAGCGTTCACGCAGGTTACTAATAATTACTAAGATCTAACTAACTTACCAGGGTGGAGAACAATGCACACCTTTTACTTTTTCAGAATTTCAAAATGTGACAAAACATTTCAATAGCTCAATAAATATACAATATACAATAATAAAATAAGTATGCCATGACTATACAAATGCTATATTCTGAATATGGGGAGGATGATTCAACAATGAACACCTTTTACTTTTATTCATTTTCAACAATATAAAATTTGACAAAAACTTTATTTTTTTAGCTCCTAAAATATGTGTGCCATGAATATAAAATATATATTCTGAGTCAGGGGATTGTGGAGAACAGTGCACACCTATTTTTTCAAAATTCAAAACTTGACAGAACTTTGTCATTTCAATAGCTCAAATTCAAATGTCAAATTCTTCTCAAATCTCATAACAGCAACTAACTGGCTACTCAATATTTTCAAAGGATTATATTAAGAGCCATATTTAAATACTACAGAGTTAAGTCAGTTGAATCATGACTTTTGAAGACAGGCTTTGAGCATGGACCATCCCTAGATAAGATGGATGAGTGTGTGATAGAGCTACATAGAGACCTTTGTGGCACAAACCCACCCTAGCTGCTGCATCAGCTTTGCACCAAGACAGAAAGCTGTCTAGCTTGGACTATTCCGGAGGCAGCCAGAAGTGCCACCCTGCACAGCTGCCTCAAATCAGGACCTCGACTGGGGAGGTATATAAAACCAGTAGACGAAGAAGTAGAAGATGCGCTCTCAACCACCTTTCATGCTGCACTACCCCAGCAACATGGGAACCAGGGACAGAGGAGAAACATCACCAATGCTATGACTGGACGCATCCATTCCTGTCAAACTGGCCTACGAGAGGCCACCCAAGAGACGACGCGGCTAGAGTGGTTTTTGTTTTAATTAATTGTTTTCCATCTGCTCCCCCTCTGTTTTCTTTAACAAAAACTATCTCCATGTCCATGAACACCTGCAGTGTGTCAATTCCCTGGGTCCTCTTCCTGTTACACCTGCTAATCTAACGCTCACACATGACAACATTTTACATTTGACAACGTAGTATAATTTTTTTATAAAGTCGATTTGGGTTGAATGTGTTATATACATAATGCTCTATGTACAGAAGATAGGTGTGTGGTCTGATCTGAAAAGTAGTTAGAAATAGACGGTGCTACTGTCAGTCAGATAGCCTTTCATGTTTTTCGTCTTGCAGATTACATGTGCTGATTGCAAAAGATGATACCATGCTATGCTATCAAAATGACAATCAAACAATTCATCAGTGCTGAGAAAGCACTAAGTGTTGTCTCTGCTGTTAATATGCATTTTTTATCTGAACTCTGTTAACATTACTAGGAATCCGACCTCCAATGCCCGCCTCTACAAGCCCCCACTGTTCTTTATAACCCACACACTACTATGTTGGTGTAGCATGTTTTATTATTTCTTCCATTATTGAGATATTAAAATTCCTAAGTTCTGTCAAAATGTTATTTAGATTTGTTCAAAAACATTTTTAAGGTTGGCAATGTTCTCCCCCCTCACCCTGACTAAAAATATAATTGGTATAGTAATGGCATACTTATACAACATCTACATATGTTGTATGCTCCAATACACAGTGGCTAATACTCTGTGGCTCTGGATTGTTCAGCATGTTGAAAACGTGTAAATAAGGATTGTGCAACATCATACACGCCATTTTAATCACAATGAGAGTTTTTCTGAATTAACTGATCGCTTCATTAAAGAGCTAATGAGATTTTCAGGAGCCTAATAGCTGGCCTATATCCAGTCTAAAACTAACTTTGCGCTAAAGGCTATCTCAAACAGGTGTGAGTTAGAGGTCCGAAATGTATATCCGAGTCTAACTGCATCCTTGAATTTCCTTTTCCACACACCCATGAGATCTGACCGAGGTAAATGTGGTTTTATATTTGATATTAAGAGTTGGATCGCCAATACCTCTTCCAAAAAAAATCGTACAAAGACGACAGTGATATATATATAGAATTGGGTGAGGGTAGAGAGCAAGGTACACCTGTTGATTTTATCGAAAATCAAACTTTTACTTTAGCAGAGCCCAAAATGTGCAATATGCTGTCGAATGTCGGTTTAGTAGTTTAGGGACCATCATAAAAGTGCAATATTGCTGACTGATTATGATTTCATTTTTTTGTCAACCTATTAATACCTGCCCCAGTAAAGGAAAAGTATAGGTACAGATACTTTTTGTGTTATTAAACAAACTTCTAATTTTCTATTTTTTTTTTTTTTTATCTGATATATTTAATTTTTTGAAGAGATTCCCATAGAGATGTCACATACATCTAAAACCACTTGTATTTGGTCACTGACCTTTAGATTTTCCATTTTCAATTTTGGTGAATTTACAGGAATTTATCTTTCTAAACAACTACTTTTTTATAGCTCACTAGCCATATGAGCTAGAGATCAACAAACAAGAATGGTGTGTTCTTTTACCTCTCTTCTGAAAGGCACAACTCTTGTTTTTTCCAAATTCATTATCTGTATTTTATTTTTGAAATATTTGTGTTATTATAAATCTTTTAACCTAATTAACATGGACTTTTTTTAATAGCTTCCTATCCAGATGACATGTACCTCTAAAACCACTTGCATTTTGGTCACTGACCTTCCTTGTCTAGAGTACGCCCCATAGAGTTGCCATTTTCAATTTTGGTGATTTTATTAAAATGTATCCTTCCACACAATCCTTTTTTAATAGCTCACTATCCATTGGAGCTAGAGATCTACAAACAAGTGTGGTGTGTTCCGGTAACGCTTTTCTGAAAGGTACACCTCTTCTTTTTTCAAGATTCATTATCTGTATTTTATTTCTGAAATATGTGTATTATTATCACTGTATTACCTAATTGACAAGAACTATTTCTAATAGCTTCCTATCCAGATGACATGTACCTCTAAAACCACTTGCATTTTGCTCACTGACCTTCCTTGTCTAGAGTATGCCCCTTAGATTTTCCATTTTCAATTTCAGTGAATTTACAAGGATTTATCCATCTATATATACTAGCCATATGAGCTAGAGATCTACAAACAAGTGTGGTCTGTTCTTTTACCTCTCTCCTAAAACGTACAACTCTTCATTTTTCAAAATTAATTATCTGTATTTTTTATAAAAAATTGCATGTATTATTACAACTCTATTACCTAATAAACATAAACTTTTTTAATAGCTTCCTAGCCAGATGGCATGTACCTCTAAAACTACTTGCATTTTGGTCACTGACTTTCCTTGTCTAGAGTACGCCCCACAGATTTGCCATTTTCAATTTTGGTGGATTTTATCAGAATTTATTCTTCTATACCATCCTTTTTTAATAGCTCACTATCCATATGAGCCAGAGATCTACATACAAGTGCGATGTGTTCGGCTACCTCACTTCTGAAAGGTACACCTCATATTTTTTCAAAATTAGTTATCTGTATTTTTTTTTTTAAAATACATGTATTATTGCAACTCCATTACCAATTTAACAAACTTTTTTAATTGCTTCTAATCCAGATGACATGTACCTCTAAAACCATGTGCATTTTGTTCACTGACCTTTCTTGTCAGTGAACAAAATGTAAAATATAAGTACACCCCTTATATTTTACATTTTCAATCTCAGTGAATTTACAGAAATGTATCTTTCTAAACAATTGTTTTAATAGCTCACTAGCCATATGAGCTAGAGATCTACAAAAATGTAGGGTGTTCTTTTCCCTCTACTCTCAAAGGTACACCTTTTAATTTTTATACCAGTATTCATGCAACGTTTACATAACACAACTACTATTTTACATTTTGAACTGTGGCCATTTTTACAATAACAATAAGTGATTGACATAATTAACTGTAAGGTTGTTATTTATTGTCTATTTATTTAATGTTGTTATTTATGTCTATCAAAAGATGAAGATCTTGATGTTGAGTGGGCCATGTGTAAGGTCCTGGCTGGGGGCCTATAGGCATCTCTATGCACCTGGGGGCCACAGTAGGCCTGATCACAGAGGTGGCTCTAGGCACCTGCTTTGCCTCTAATTGAGGACCCTATTTAAATTGCCCTTTTATCTCTGTGTCGTGGATCATTGCTTGTGCCAGTTGTGTTGTGCCTCAGTTCGCGGTTTGCCTATCCGTTTGTTGTTTTGTTGTTACAATTAAAAATAACTTTCCCTACTATACCTCTGCTCCTAGTGTCCTGCCTTCCTTCAACCGTTACAGCATGTTGCCATTCCCATTTTAAAACATTTTTAAATGTTTTTGTTAAATGTGAATGGCATTTTGTTAATGTGTAGGCGACAAAACAATAGAATCCACCAAAGGTAGCTGTAGTGTCAAAATTGATAGAATAGAAAAGCAACTGGAGAATTAGGCATGTATACCTATTGCAGACAAAATAACTTGTTACAATAACTTGTAAATAAACACAGACAAAATTGTGGAGGTGAATATTGACATCAGAACATTTCCCAACTCCGCCTCTTCAGATTGATGGGTCATTTATTACAGCTAAATTTGACTAAGTTCCTAGGGTCCATCATCTCCCATAATCTCAAGTGAGAGAGCAACATTGCAAGAGATGTGGCATCTGAAAACAAAGTTGGATAGTGAACTATTAAAAATCTCACAGTCAATTCCGACTTGTCTACATCAATCTCAGAGTGCATTCTCATTTTCATCCATAACCATCTGGATTGGGTCTGTGTCTGCTCACTGCAGAGGTAAACTGCAACACATTGTAGTTTCCACAGTAAGAATCCTCAGATTCCACCTTCCATCCATCAAGGCCTCTGCATAACTCTGGCTAGAAATCAGACAATAAATATCTTTACTGAACATTCCCACCCTTGTCACCCACTTTTACTGCAAGGCAATACAGTTTGTAACTGGACAAGTGTCAGAAAAAACGAATAGCAAACAATATGCTAATAAGAATGATGTTCTGATTTTCACATATTCATATTATTTTTTTTTCGTTTTTATATTTATTTTACCCCCTTTTTCTTCCAACCCCACTGTACGATAATCTGCCACTGCTACAACAGTCCATGCGGAGTCAGGAGAGTTGTAGATCACCACAGGATTCCTCCAAAACCCGATCAGCGGGTCTGCTTCTTTACACCCCCTCCCTTAATCTGGAAGTCAATGTGAGCCAACACGTCGGAGGAAACGCTCGCTCACATTGCCTTATGCATGGCCAGGTCAGAGGCGCCTGCCCTGCCAGAGACATTTCTGGAACACGGTGGCACAAGTATATCCCCCGGGCGACGTCAGCCTAATATGCACCGCCCATCCAGACACCCTGGCCACAATCAGCAGTGGCATGACCGGGACTCAAACCCACGGCCATATCGGAGATTCACATTTATAACTGCTAAGTCAAATGTGACAATAAAATATAAACAATAGCTGCAACAGGAAAACCATTTGTAGGTGAGGAATGTTAACATCATAGTGTTTTATTAATTCCATCAATATATGTGTTTGAGTAAAATTAACATTTTTGTTTCATTCTATAAACTACTGACAACATTACACCTAAATTCCACATAAAAATATTGTCATTTAGAGCATTTATTTGTAGAAAACAACTGGTCAAAATAAACAAAAAAAGATGCATCGTTTTCAGACCTCAAATAATGCAAAGCAAACAAATTCATATTCATTTTCAACAACAAAATGACTAATGTTTTAACTTAGGAAGAGTTCAGAAATCAATATTTGGTAGAATAACCCTGATTTTTAATCACAGCTTTCATGCATCTTGGCATGCTCTCCAACAGTCTGTCAAATTGCTGTTGGGTAACTTTATGCCACTCCTGGCAACAAAAATTCAAGTAGCTCGGCTTTGTTTGATGGCTTGTGACCATCCATCTTCCTCTTGATCAAATTCCAGAGGTTTTCAATGGGGTTCAAGCCTGGAGATTTGGCTGGCCATGACAGGGTCTTGATCTGGTGGTCCTCCATCCACACCTTGATTGACCTGGCTGTGTGGCATGGAGCATTGTCCTGCTGGAAAAAACAATTCTCAGAGTTGGGGAACATTGTGTGAGCAGAAGGAAGCAGATGTTCTTTCAGGATAACCTTGTACTTGGCTTGATTCATGCGTCCTTCACAAAGACAAATCTGTCTGATTCCAGCCTTGCTGAAGCATCCCCAGATCATCACTGATCATCCACCAAATTTCAGTGGGTTCAAGACACTATGGCTAGTAGGCCGCTCCAGGTCTCCGTCTAATCATTAGACAACCAAGTGTTGGGCAAAGCTGAACATTTGACTCGTCAGAGAAGATTAACTTATTCCATTCCTCTACGGTCCAATCCTTATGGTCTTTTGCAAACTTCAGCCGGGCTCTTCTTTGCTTCTCATTGATGAAGGGCTTTTTTCTAGCTTTGCATGACTTCAGCCCTGCCCTTAGGAGCCTGTTTCGAACCGTCCTCGCCGTGCACTTCACCCCAGCTGCTGTTTGCCATTCTTTTTGTAGGTCACTTGATGTCATCCTTTGGTTGTTGAGTGACATTTGAATGAGTTGACGGTCATCTTGGTCAGTGGACAGTCGTTTCCGCCCTCTGCCAGTCTGTAGCTTTGTTGTCCCCACGGTCTGTTGCTTGACCTTGTTCTTATGAACCGCCGTCTTTGAAATTTTCAGGATGGAGGCAACCTGATGCTCACTGTATCCCTCTGCCAGTAAAGCCAGAATTGAACCCTTCTTTTCCTCACTCAAAGCATTTATTTTCAACTCTTTTGTCATGCAGAATAGTTATTTTTGTTATTCAAATTACCTTTGAGGTACTACTTGCACTGTTCTTGCCATCCAGCTGGTCCTATTGCAAGAGGATAGTGATGACCACAGCAGTGTTTTTTTACACTTTTCCTCGTTAAATTAGATTTGGTTCAGATAATCACCTAATCAGTACCTCATTAAGTAAAATGAGGTGTGCCTGTGTTGGAATTTAACAGACACTGGAATGGAATGGCTGCCATACATGTAGAGATGCTGATTTAAGAAAAAATAGGAGGTGTACCTTTGAGGGGAGAGGTACAGGAACACACCACTCTTGTTTGTCGATCTCCATCTCATATGGTATATGAGCTATTAAAAAGGTATTGCATAGATAGATATAGAATTTTTTTGAAGAGGTAAAGTGTCATCTGGATAGGAACTTATTGTAAAACGCATCTATATGTTAAGTGTTGTAATAAGGTGAACATTTTAACAAAAATAAAGATAAATAATGGAAAAAAGAGAGGTGTACCTTTGTAAGCAAAGGTAATGGAATATAGTAAACATTTCTGTACACCTCTAGCCCATATGGGTTTTGAGCTATTAGAAAACTGCAGTTTAGAATGAGAAATTAAAGTAAAAGGAAAAACAACAATTATAAGGGGGGAATTGGGACAAGGAATGTTTACTATTTACGATATACTATAACTTTGGGGACAGTGACCAAAGTACAAATTTACAGCTAATGTCTCTTGGATAACATCATCATCTGTAAAATTATTTAGGTTTAGCCTATTTGGGTTTTATATTTGTTAGTATAAACAAATTATAACACCTTTTTATTGTAAATGTGGAGAAAAACGTTTTGCACAAAGAAAGAAATTCTCTAAACAATCATTTCTGGCGAATGCACTTTTAAGACGGTCCCTTAGCCTCATCAGATAATTTTTGCCGGACTGTGTAAACGGAGCCGGCCTAGAAGACTGACTGACTGAATTAATGAATTAACGTTAAATAGCCTAGTAGTTAGAGACGCGGGCTCCAGAATAATAGGGCCCGCGTTCGCTTCCCGTAACAGTCAAAACGCGTTATGCCTGAGGTTTAGGACTGAAAAAAACTTCACTGGCTACAACTTTACGTAGGTACGTAATAGGAAGCCTAAAATAAAACGGTCCTGGTAGTTATTAGGATTTGTTCAGGATAGACAAACACTTTGCGGGCTTCACAATTCTCTCGTTTTTCATTTCACAAAAAAAGTCAGTTATCGTTAGTGATGGCCATTCGAGGCTTCATTGCCGTTCTTCTAGCAGCAGGATATTATGCTTGCAGTGCTAACTCAGATGTTCTTTTTCAAAATAAAAACCATCATTGAACTATAGAAGTTAATATAGTTAACCATCTTGTTTGTACATTTTATTTTATGTTTAAAAACATTTTATGTTTAATGTCCGTTCCAGTGTTATTCTTGTCTGTTCTTCTTCAGACTGAATTTCGGTGGCGTAATGACAATGTCTTTCACGTGGGTGCCCCGGGTTCGATTCTCGAGAGGGCAGCCACGATTAACACATTTTAGTGCAGGCCGGCTGAACTAAGCTTGCCTGGTTTCTTGTTGATTGAAGTAATATCTTACAGCCAATGAAAACAATGTTGCAAGTTCAGTAGCAGCACATACCAGACATTTTCTGACAATAGAATGTTGGGTGCAGTCGGTATTGAACTTATTATTCCACCGATCCAAGATCCGTGGCCACCATGCTTGATTCGACTTGGGATCAGACGGTCAACTACATAAATGTCGTATTCGACCCAGACGGATAACAGATCGGATCTTAGATAATCGGATTTCGGATATATCCGTGAAGACCTCTAGTGTGGGTGCGTAGGCCTGTATGTCTCTAAAACGTAGGCTATTTTATGGTGGATGAATGAAGAATATTAACACCAGCGGTAGACCTACTACGAAAAGTTTACCATCACCTCTCTCTACCACAGTGAGTAACGTTATCAATTAACGATAGTTTTCACATGTCACAGCATATGGGAACGCCCACTTGGCGGGCAAAACAAACTCTCCTTCCATTGCCCCACCATTGACAACGCCACAAATTTATTAGTTATACTTCAAAATGTCAGATAGTTGCAGTTCTACTGGATGCGCTAACCGCATATATATTTTATTTGCAATCATATCTACATGTAATCATTGTAATGAATGGCATGGTCTGTTTTCATCTGCACCGATGCAACCAACTCCAATAGCCTGGCTAACCTTAGTGAGGCTAGCTAATCCTCTCTTGTTAAACATATTAACACTATACCTTAGCGTTAGCTAAGTTAATACAGGAGAAAATCGCACCAAACCCATCTTCTCCACAGCAACCCTGGCTGTCAATGGTGGGTCATTTAAACAGTAGGAATGGTTTACCTGCCATTGAGAAAAAAAATTTACTGGTACATTTGTCACAAGATTCTGTGTTATACTGGCTGCACTACGCTACACTGACCACCCATAGAACCAACGGTAATTTGGGTAAATTAGCAGTATACTTCGCTTTGACAATGAAGAATTTCTTCTCCTTCCCCTCCCAAACAATTGCATTATTGAACCACCCTGATCAAATGTACAGATAGCGGTCTGTACTTTCGTACGCTTTCATTTTGGTAGTAGTGTAAGGGGATGGATTCTCCAAAAGGTATATGTACACATTCCCAAAGTTCAGCTCCGGTAGGAATGTCGCTGTTTTTAACGAAGGTAATAACAGCGGGTGCTGTGTATGGGTCACAAGTGCCTAAGACTTGTAGTGTGTTTGCAAACCATTGTTTTTCATGTTTTGTGAGGTGATCTAAACACTCATGGGCTGCAAAAGTAGAACATTTGACGGGCTTGTGCAGTAGCTCCATAGAATTCCCAGTGTTAGACGCCATGTTTCAGCAATCTTTTACCCGCCAGGCTGTCAGAACAACCACGTGACTGAAACTTCATTGTAAATGGTGTAATCTACTCGATACGCTGGCATGCTCGCGAGGATTTCCCGTATGACCACTCAACACCAGTTAGGTGCAGCTAGGCCTATAGCATGTCCTTCCTTCCACCAATGTGAGATTGGAAGAATTAAAATTAATTAAATCTCTCTTTGCCCGATGTCAAAGCAAAAGTGGAAGTTGATGGGTTATTCAAGCAAACAGGATAATGACCAATGTCCGTTTTCTTCCCTTCTCTCAGTACACAGACACCCAGTCTGCAGGAGACCGTCTACCAGAAAGCATAGGCTGTCAGCTTTCGAGTCCCTATTCGTCTGTCTTCATTGCTGAGGCTCATTGCCAATTTGTGTGTATACTCCATGTCTGTAGACGAAGGCAAAGGCATACCTAATTAAGCATTGTTTTGTTTTATTAATGAATTAACCAAAGAACAAACTATAGCGCCAAGGCTAGCTAGATGGAGCAGGCAATGTTATCCAAAGTATTTGATTATGATAATCTCTTGTTCACGTAGGCAAGTGTACCCCCTCCTCTCCGCACACACGTGTGTGTTCACTTCAATATTCTACATTGTGGATGAAATTAGAAACATGAACTCAGGCAGCGGGAATGATTATCCGTCTTCGTCGCTTAATAAGAATATAGTTTGAATGAACCTTACGCGCATCGATTTTAAACCTTAATTATACGCCGAAATCCCTTCACGTTTAGAGAATAGGCTATATTCCAGAGAAGTTGTCCATCTGTAACGTTGTTCTTCAATTCCCAATATACTTCTTATTTTTATTTAATGTCACTTACTTTGTATTCTAGATAGGCCTGGGCTTAAGTGGCCTAATCTTCTCCGCAAGTCTTACTAAATGTTGCCTTGTTTTTCTACTGTGCTATTCTGCCGCTTCTTTCCAGCGTTAATAGGATTCCGTGCGAGAGGAATGAATTTATGCCTGAAAGCATTACCGACGATCACACCATTTACCCACTGAAAGATAATTGGCGCGTTCTTTGGCCCAGGCATTGCTTACGCCTGACAGATCTTACAACTCTTGGGAGTTATGACAAGTCCGTAAACCCATATAAACTGGGTTATGAGAAGCACATGGTGAATTGAGGAATCACTTTTGTATTCTTTATCTGGTATACAATTTCAACGTTTTTATTATGTGATGAAGCAATTCAATTTCACTGTAGGGTAAATAATTCCTCCTACACAACCTTTCCAATGAGGCGAAGAAAGTATGTGTGCACGAGAAAATGCTAATCCCTGCTAAAACCCTATAATGGGAGACATGTAGTTCCATTATAGCACCCGACACCTGTGGATTGTATCTAACGCCTCCTAATTGTTCTTGCTAGGCAGTGACACTGAATAAAAGGGGGACAGGGGTGTTTGGATTAATTAATTAGTGTCACTTTAAAAAGAAGACAAACATTCAGTTCATTCCCTTCCAGATTGATACAGAAAACAAACATGTATGGGTAAAAAATGGGGGCGCTACAGCAATTGCCGCCAATTCAACCTGTCATATCTCAATTGGTCAAAACGTGGTGCATATTTTGTTGAAGGAAGATATGTTTACCGTTGTCTTGTTTTGAATGTTACGATGCTGTGAACCTTGAAGGAACCAATTCCCCATGCACACCGGTTAAAATAACTGATACCATATTTACACTGTGAGTGAGAGTAAGCTGAACATAAAAATGAGCCCACAGCCAAAAAGTGTTTGAGAAATATTCTTATATCAGGTGTACAGCCAACGAGAACAGACAAGTTGATGGAATACTTAGTTGCATTAGAACAGTGAAGTAGTCACCTAGGTTGCCATGGCATCCCTCCTCCGTAGTCCGACTAAATGAGACACATAGGAAGCTACAAGAACGGGTGAAAATAACTGTCCTCTAAAAGGCTGTTTCACTAAAGTCTATAACCAGCACTTCATTGTGTATTTAAAAGAACAACATTGAGATATCTAATCCCTTTCTCGTGGAAATGTGTGAATTCAAAGCTGAAATCAAAAACACTGAAACACTGCATGTATTGTAGTTTAACCAAACTGCGGGAGGGTTGAGGGGGATTGTAAGATGCTGGAGGGAATGCCAAAGGGGCTCGCCTACGGTCAGGGAGCATGTGCAGATGTCGAGCTGACGAGGAGGTGTTGCCTCAACTGGTTCACAACATCTTCCTCTTCTCAAACTCCTGCAGAGAGATGGACAGAGCAGGCAGGCATTGGGGAAGAGAGAGAAAAGAGAGAACGACTTAGTCATGTAGATTCAAAGGGTTTGTTATGATCTGGAAGCTACATATCAGCTGGTGGGGGGGGGCAGCTAAAGACCCTGACGAGGCACTTTTTTGTCTTCTGTGGGAGTGGGGAAGGAGAGGGGAGAAACAGTGATTTATTCATGTGGGTGGACAGAACAACCGGAGAGGGTTAGGTGGTGGTGGTGGTGGTGGTGGGGGGGTGTTATTTATTCCCTTACATTTACAGTTTGTTTTGACCGGGATGCTACGTGTCTGCTGATGCCTAATAAACACACATGCACAGACCGTGATCCTGGCGGCATTTTAAAAGGCATTACAAACTCGAAAATCTGCAGTTTTAGAATCAGAAAAGGAGATGTTTTTATGAATCTCAGAAAGAAGGTTCAAGCATGCCTGTCTCTGTCTACTGGTCATATTCTGGAAGACAAGCAGGCGTCATCAGAGTAGAAGCAATCATTTTACATTTTAGTCATTTAGTAGACGCTCTTATCCAGAGGGACTTACTGTAAGTAGTGAGCAATTCTGTTTATTTGTTCAGAAAATAAATGGGCCAATGTTGGCGGGGAAAAGCACCATTCTTTCAATCCGTCTTAGAAAATGGCTGACCCTAGTCGTCATCGATAAGAAAGCAGATGACACTGCACGGCAGTCAACTGGTGGATTTATCAGTTAGTCATGTTCTCAATTTAAACAAGGAGGGAATACCAGGTACTTGTTATCATGTATTGTTTTGGCAAAGTGAAAGGCAAATGCATAAACTAAATTTTGAAATGTTTTCATTTTTATTATTATTATTATTTTTCACATAATTGTAGCAGTTCAGTGTGTGTGCACCTGTGTGTATGTGTGGAGAGGAGGTTCCAATGTGACAGAAAAGAGCCATAAGCCAAAAAGTTTGGGAACCATATTTTTTTCAAACCTTAAGTGACTGGTGTATTTACCTTCTCCCATTTACAAAATATCAAACAAAGAAGATAGGGCGCATATTCTCTCGCTCCCTTCCTCTTAGAATGTCCCATTTCACGGTGCAAAAAGTGTCCTTTATGCAAATGTCATTTATCAGGTTTACAACCAAACACACATGATGATGCCTGTTCCGAAAGGGTCTGTCTCGCAAATGCCTGGATCGTTACTGTCACCTAGTGGCAAGAAACGGCAACTTCGGCTCCACTTTGACACAGTGATAGTTTGACTCGACGGGGTGGGTGTGTTATCTGTAAGGGAGAATTAAGGGGGTTGATGCCCTTCAGTCTCACGCGGCATGGACAAAGCGTATCCGCACTCACCGATCAAGGACTAAGTGAAGAGAGAAAAAGCAAAGAGAAGAAAGGAAAAAGACCAAAAGGAAAAGAGAGGAGGGAAAAATAGAGAGAAAGAAAGAAGAAAAAGCAAAAAGGCACAGCGTGGGGGGGTCTTTCAAGGGCTTGGGATAGGACTGCTGACACGGTTGGCTTGTGGCCTTGGGCACTTCTGTGATGAATGAGAGGTGGGTGGAAGGTGGCACAAGGTCCACTCAGAGTCCAGAAAACGCAAGACAGAGATGAGAACAGAGGACAAGACAGAAGAGAGAGAGAGAGAGAGAGACTGAGGGATAGCGCCTGAGATACATCTTCAGGTAGAGGGGGAGGAATGAGTGAGGGAGAGAGATGGATGGGTCGTCCATCGCTGTGACAGAAACAGTCGAGAGAGAGGAGGGTGTCAAAGGTGTTTCAGACTGAAGGAATGAGAGTGGCAAACCACGAAGCAGAGGGTGGGGGGGAAGGAGAGGACAGAGCGATAAAGAGTGTGCACTCCACAGGGACAATTTGTCAAGAGGGGAGGCCGCGAGAAAGACAGTGAAAAATGAGAGACAGAGGCACACTGGCGACCTGACATTGCACCGGGCAAGCTAAAACCTAGCAAAAGTTGTAGTATGCAAAAGTAAACAAACGCTAAAAGATCGGGAGGTGTGGACACAGGGAGGAGCTTAGCTAAGACTGGAGCGGGCTGGGACCGAACCAACCACCCCTGGCGGGCACTACTTTCTTTTCTGTATTACTACGCCAATTACAGCGGCAGCCAATGAGATTAACAGAGACTTATGAACACCATGGGCCGGGAAATTAACAGGCCAGGGGAAGAGCGTTTTTCATCGTTACACGCAATGATTATGAATTAGACAAAGATATGTCCCAGTCGCTGCTGTGCAAATCCATTTTTGTGTGTTCAGGTTTGCTGCCCGGCGTTCACTCATAATGAAACAATAAGATGAATGGTCGTAATAAACACTTTCACTTTTTACACGTCTTGTTAAAAACACAGGCTTCGTCCTGTGATGAATTGGTATAAAGAGGCGGCAGGGTTGCTAAATCGCTCGCCGCAGCGTCAAGAGCCACGCTTATTAATTTACCCCCTTTGCCTTGCGGTTGCCTTGCTTTATTGCATATAAAAAAAAGGTTCAATCCCAAGCGCCCCCAAACCTTGCTTGTTAAGCAGACAGCTTGTTAAGACTTAAGACATGCTAAAGTAACCCATTGACATTGTCCACCCGTGGCTTTTGGAAGAATGGTATGATCCGTTTCGACACCAAATTGAATTGAACACATAAGGTGACACCATACCATTACCTGAGAGGTATTCGGGGGGGGGTTGTTACTGTGGCTTACCTTAGGCCAGGGCTATTAAACTTGGGTCTCGGTGGCAAATCCCTTTAGATTTTTGTTTATACTTGGTTGTTAACTGTACTCAGCTGATGTCCTGGGTCTGATTCAATCACAAATCGGAAGAAATCAGATGTAAACCGGAAAAGCACCGGCCCTTTAAGACCGGAGTTGAATAGCCCTGCTGATTCTATACAGGCTACCATTGTTTCTGGTCTATGATGTGTGCATGTGCCTCACCTTGAACATGGTGCTACCCAGCTGGGCAGGGGACATACTGACCACCACACCAGCCTGCTGCAGGGCGGCAATCTTCTCTTTGGCTCCGCCCTTGCCCCCGGCGATAATGGCCCCGGCGTGGCCCATCCTACGGCCTGGTGGGGCCGTGAGCCCGGCAATGAAGGACACCACTGGCTTGGCATTCGCTCCCTGGGAGAGGATGGGGAGGACAGAGAGAAGACAGAGAGAGAGAGAGAGCCATTAGCATCAGTCAAAAATAATGCACAGCTTTTCCTACTTTTGCAGACTTTGTTGGTAACTTCCATAATCGAGGAAGAATTGTTGCGCTACGATTGTGTTAAGCTGTCACATCCCGCTCGTCTGCTAAATCAGCGGTTCTCCTCAGCTCGTTCAGTGCGTTTGCTCTATTCCAAAACAAGCACACTTGACTAAACTTGCCAACTTATTAGGTAGGTCCTTAATCATTAAGTCCTTAACTTAGTAAGTCCCTTGTTGAGAGCTACAACAACACTGAAAGGTCAAGGGGTACCCAGAGGGGTGGTTTCTAAAGGGATAAACGTCCTCCTATTGACAGCCTAGTCTTAAACAGATGTTCTAACCAACCTCTTACGCTTCGTGTCTCTGTATTAATAAATTAACAAGAATATGGTGGCGTAGAGTAAATCATAAGTATACTCCTTATTAATGTCAATGCTTCTGCAGACTAAATGCTCTTTCCAGATGTGTGTGATGGGATCAATGAGACCATCTAATTGCATGGGTGGGCACAGACACACATCCTCAGAAAGACACACACAGACTTCATGTAATCATATTCTTGTAGAAGCAAGTAAGTAGTCATGCAGACACTTGATTAGCTCTGGCTCATTCCATTCGGCACGTCCTGATGGATGGCTACAGTGAAGTTCAACAGTTTCAGATCATCGTCCAGTGCTGGCGGGGAGACAGCGGAAGCTAATATTTCACGCTCAGGGATAACATTGTAATGGGGATGAAAGAGATTGAGGACGGGGCTTGTTTGTAAGGACATGCAATGGAAAACGGTTGGAAACGGGAATGACAACAGATATTTGTCATTGGATGAGGTAGCGTAGTCATAACCGACCTTGGCCCGTTTGATGCCAAATGAACATAGCCCAGGTCTTTCGTCGGGTGTTTTTCTAGGCAATGTGTCCTGTTGTAAGAGGAGACATCCCACTTTCTTTCCCTCTCCTGTTCAGGCAAAGCGTTTAACACATGGAGCATTGTACAACTGATGGACAAGCTTCGGGAAATGAGTCCATGCTGCTTACGGCTTCAGTTAAATGTGTCTGCCATTTCAGCAAGTCCTTTCCAAAACAGAAGCACGCTGGAAACTGACAGGATCTACAGTGGCCCGACTGCCAATAACTCAACACTGATGTAGACAGAGTAATTGTTTAAGCGGCGTGGCCAATCCAGTGTCATCGCCCAAACTCTCTCTTAAGATGGGGGGAGGGAAAAAAAAGGGAGCTATTATTGGCGAAATTTGACTGCAATAAAGACTGGAGGTACAGAAATTAATTAGAGGTGCCCATTTCCGCTTGTAAGGGGGCCGAAAAAAAGGCGGGATATACCCTTCCTCAGGATCTTGTCACATACCTCATTATTCTGCAGTTTACGTTTATATTTCAGTCATTTGATCAAGGGCAACTTATAGTTAAGGCCATTCAGATTTATTTAGCCATATAAGACAGGCATGGTGATTGCTTCCCTGGGTGGTCTACTCGGCAGCTTTCTAAGACCTACTAGCTAAACCCCACACACCCAGCAGCTCTTAAGGAAGAGTGACCATGTAGGTTTTTGAATAGCTCTACACGATTGTATCCGTTATGATCCCAAAAGGCTAACCTGATTCCTAATCAGTTTATGAAATACAGGCCAAGTGCTGTTCCACTAGCTAGTCCCTAAATACCTGAGTTCCGTCACTTGCTAGTTTCCTGACCTAGTGAATTTGCGTCATTCACAAACAAACCGCCCTAAATCAACCTTTAAATCTATCTAGACAGGTTAGGGAGGTAATAAGTAAATTAAAATTCACATCGGAAAGAATTTGGCGCATGGTAAGAGGCCTTGGCCTTTGACCATCATTGTTAACAGTTCAGATGTATTAATTTAATTACAAAACGAGACAGAATTGGAAAAGAAAAAAGACCAGAAGCTTGTTTCCCTACATCTTCAGTTCATTCCTGCTAAGGAGGTGTGGTAGTAGGCTGTGGAGGTTTGTCCCAAAAGGGGCATGGCTGTAGGTATAGCCATTATCCTTTCAGATTAAGACAACAAACTGTGAGACAGTAACACATTTACAAGACTCCCTAGTTACACACTGGAGGTGAGACAATATGCGCCCCCTTCTCTTCCCACAATCACTTCCCTGCCAACTTGACGACAATCAGTGCGTGTTTTTAGTGAATTACAAGGGCTTTGCATCTTGTGTAAGGCACCTAGGAGACATACTGAGAGAGGGAGAAAAAAAAGAAAGAGATAGGGAAAGAGGCAGATAGAGAGAGCAGAGGCTAAGAGTCAGATGATGTAATGAAACCGGATTAAAGGATCCACCTTGAGTGTTCACAGTTGGTTAGCTGCCAAGTACTCTCAACACCTGTCTCATTCGAATGCATGGGCCTGATGCGTTTAGTTCTTAACTCTTCACTGCAGTGGGCTAAATCAGTCACAGAACTTTTTTTGTCTTAAACAAATTTACTTTGAAGCTAAATTTCACATTATTATAGGTTTAAAAAAAGAATTAAGACACCGTTACCAGGTCAGATATAGTTAAAATAGAAGTTTATCTTTGAATTAAAATATAAACCTAGGAATCAGTGGTTTAGTTGTCTTCAAACATCTATTACATACTTGATCCACCATTAGGTAAAACTCAATGGAAGTAGTGTGACCATTTCTCCACACTACTTGAAATTGTCCCCATATTTGGTTTGAAGTTACTTACACGTATTTGACAAGCCGTATTCAAGTGTTTTTTAAGCGTTAAAATAACTACATAGGGTTTACAGATTTCTATGAATTTTCCTAGAAATACTAAGAAAATGAGTAAAAAAAATAGGTGAGGTTTGCCTTTTTTAATGTTTTGGCGACAAATACGAGTATGAGATTAATTAACCAGATTTTTTGGGTAAATATGAACTTAAAAAAAGTAGTATTTTCACTAAGCAGTTACTTTAGGCAACAATATTGGAACTCTATTTATCAAAAAGTTAAAGGACAAAAAAAATCTATTTTAGTCTGATACAGTTCAATAAATGTGATATTGGATGGCCGTTAATTGACTATGTCCTCATGTCCTACCTGTGCTTCACACAAAACCTGTCATTGGTCAAGTGAAGATTTTCATTAGGGTATGGGAACCAAGCAGCTTTCCTATCCCTACAGGCTATGGCTATGAATCCAGATATTTTTCAGTCCATGACCTCCCCTGATTTGTGGTGTGAAATAGTAATGGCTTCCCCTTCCTTTCCCACATATGGTTTATATAACCACATCAAAGGTCTGTGAGTCAAGTCCATCCTGAACGGTCTTGATGTTCATACATATCCCGTAGCAGTATGTATGAACACCCCAAAAATATTTATATTACTGCCCACACCTATTGTCACAGATATTGCTGTAACACAGGCAAAAATGACCTTTTATTTTGTCTGACTTGTGGAATTGCTGAAACTCAATATAGTGACAATTTTGGGGAACGGCATTGCATTTCCTTTATTCGTGCCTCAATGTCATCAATAAAGCAGCTCAGGTGAAACAAATATTTCAAGCTTTGGTTAAACTGCTGCCTTGGGCGTGCAACTCTGAACCCACAATCGAAGTTGAGAACTACCCCCCCACACGCTTACGCGCTTGAATGGACTTTTCATGCATGTTGCAGTCTTGTACCATGGGTCCCTGGTTCTTAACCGTTTGGACGATTAAGTGAGTCCGTTTGTACTTGAGGGAGGTTCTGTCCCAACTCGAGTTCTATTCCCAAAGTAGTGCACTACTTTTGACCCAGGACCTTACAGTGTATATTCTACAGAGAATAAGGTGCCATTTGGAACACAGCCAAAGAGTTATTCTCCTGAGACGAAAGGTGGCAAGAGATTTGCATGAATTAGGGCCGCTGAGAGCACATGTAATTCATTTTCAGCTCCTGAACACATCAGACGAACTTCAGTGTGTGCACGCGCACATCTCACAAACACCTTTGCTCACAAATTTCTATGCTCAATCAAAATTGTGACTCAACAAATCTAGAGGACAAAACACTCTTGGCTGTAAAAAGACAAGGGGGAAAACGGGGTTCTGTTAGAAGCTGAACATGAGGAAAAGGCACTTGACCGCTTTTCAAGCTATGCATAATTCCCCCTCCGTGCTCCAAAGATTAGTCTCTCTCATGCCTGCCTTGAACTTGTGTTTATCTAATGTCTGTGCAGTACTCTGCACCATGAACCCACTACCTCAGTGGAAGATCCAGAACTGAAGATCCAATAACACAGGGTCCGGCCATCATTTTGGGTCAAGGGCTACGCTGGGAAGAGAAGATGCAGAAAAATCTGCATTTTTTTTATTTGAAGTTCTTTAGGTCCTTAGATACTTTCATTTAGTTGAAGAGATTTAAAGACCGATGTAGATATTGCCCTGGTGGGATGACATGCACAAACACACACCCACTAAGGACTATGAATGTTCTCTCCTGAGGGGGTCCGTGGAACCCCAAAAAATGAACTGGAGCACCTGACAGAACTACATTCATCAAGAGGGTCTGGATAACTCATGAAAGTTGTAAGTGTACCATCATTGGTGCTCAAAGTTTCTGGCAGAATGTTCACATGTTTCTCTTACAGAGTTGTGCTGTTTGAGGTAATCGGCTGCATTTTCTTCGGCGTTGCCTCCAATCTCTCCGATCAGGATGATGCCCTCAGTCTTGGGGTCCTGTAGGAATACTTCCAGACAGTCGATGAAGTTTGTCCCATTGAAGGGGTCACCGCCGATGCCTGAAAAAAGAAGAACACCCAAAGCATTCGAAAACACTGAACAGCAGCTTAGAACTTGAGATGGATATCTGATGTAACTGTTTTTTTTGTTTATCTGACAAGGAATGTGTGTTCGAAAATCTCACGTACCAATGCAGAGAGACTGCCCTAGGCCAACTTGCGTAGTCTGGTGGACTGCTTCATATGTGAGAGTTCCCGACCTGGAGACAATGCCTGAAAGATGGACAAAATCCATTCGGACCAAGTCTCTGGTGATAAGTGTGCAATTGTGCCTTTGCAGAAACTGCAGCCTACATGGTCTGCTGTGCCGCAGTGCTGACTGCTTATCAAACCGACACAAAAACTGCACTGGCCGCTGAGCTGTTCGGCATGTCTTATCTCTTTCCCTCCTCTATTTCTTTTTCGTTTGCTCCCTCCCCTTTCTCCCTCTTTTCATCCACATACAGCTTCCCGTTTGCTCCCCACATCCTCTCTTTCACTCCCTCTACCCCTTCCCCCTCAGTTTCACCCTCCCTTTACCCTCCGTCTCACTGACTCATTATCACATTTCAACTACAAGTATGCCATTGCCTGGTCTCTAACCTAATGCTAACCTTACATTAGATGCAGAACAGGCTACTGGTCTGTCAGTATTTTGACACTGCTGCCAAGTAAAAAGGGATTGTATGCAATGATTCATTCAGATGAATGCAAGTGAGGCGGGGAAAAAGAATCTCTCACCGATTCTCCCTTTCTTGTGAATGTGGCCTGGCATGATCCCAATCTTGCATTCTCCAGGCTGCAAATGGGAAAACACAAAGGAATATATAGCGGCATCAGAAAGAATGGATATCCATAAATAAATCTATTCAAATGTTTGCACAGGTGGAAAAACAAGCCTCAAGATGTTTCAGTTTTTTATTTTCAATAAATTGAAACAAATTCCCAAAAATATATATATATTTTTTTTAATTTGTGACAATTTATTGAAAATGAAAAAGTTAAATTACTCAGGTACAGTAGTATTGAGACACTTTATTCAGTACCCTATAAAAGTGCCTTTGGCAATGATCACAGACTTGAGTCTACTTAGGAATGCCTCTACCAGCTAGCAAAATGGGATTTGGGATTTCACCCCGCAGATATTTAAAGGGGTTTAAGTGCAGGCTTTGGCTGGGCCATTCAAAGACATTCATAGACTTCCCAAACCCACTCCAGTAATGCCTTGGCTGTGTGCTTCGGGTTGTTGTTTCATGCTGACAGATTAATATTCCCCCCAGTCTGAGGTCCAGGGCTCTTTGGATCAGGTTTTCTTCAAGGACTTCTCTGTATTTTGCTCCGTTCGTCCTTTCCTCAATCCAGAAGTCTACCAGTCACTCCCACTGAAAATAATCTCCATACCATGATGCTCCCACCACCATGCTTTAGCATAGGGATGGTATTAGCCAAGTGATAAGCGGTACCTTGCTTTCGCCAGATATAACTCTTAACATTCAGGGTTGATAGTTCAGGTTTAGTGTATTCAGACCAGAGAATAATTTTCCTCCTACTCTCAGGGTCCTCTAAGTGCCGTTTGTCAAACTCCAGGCAGCATGTCATATGCTCAGAAGTGGCTTCCGTCCAGCAACTCTACCATAAAAGCCTGAATGATGGAGTGCTGCAGAGATGATTTTCTTTCTGGTAGGTCCTTCCATCTCTACAGAGAAACTCTAAAGCTCTGTGGCCACTATAACAGCAGATAATGGGAAAGTGAAGGGGTCTCAATACTTTCGAAAGTCACTGAATACACACATATATGCTCGTGGACAAAAGTATTGGCAACCTTGCACTTTCTTCAAATACATCCTAACTGTCTTTAAAAAATATGTTAACATCGACCAAAGTATTTGGCCTCCACAATTCATTCACAAGTAATATCACAGAAATGATTTATTCAAAACCAAATATAAGAAAAACAGAAATGGCATTGAAAAGCTACTGACATCTTAAACTCAATACTTAGCACAGCCTTTGGCCAAAGTAACGGCAATCAATCGTTTCCTATAGCCATGGATGAGCTTCCTGGATTAGCCAGGAACAATAACAGTTGTGTAAATATCACAAAATCTACCGGATAAAAATGTTACTGTATTCCCGTGGATGTTGTCATTAATAAGAAACCAGAAAAAGGGTATGCTGTCATTTGACTTTTTTCCCGTTTTATGTATATGTACTCAAAATGCTAGCGCCAAAGCGGCCACGACCTTTACGTTAGAAGATACTGTTTCTGTGTTGTTTGGTGATACGATGTTAGAAACGTCCTTGCTCTTGGAAAGCGTTAATGATGTCGAGGTTAGTAACAAATAAACTGGGGATATAGGTTTGGTGTTGTCTATAGTTGATGCAGTTAAATTTTGGAATTATATTTTAGATGACAATAGCAAGCCTGTAGTGATAACTTGATAGGCAAGTGCATGAGCAACGCAGCTCGAATGTTTGCTTGCTCTTGTAATTGAAAGAGTTGCCGTATTTTGCTGTCTAGTCTGCTAACTAGTTGTTTTCTCGCAATTCTTCAGATTTCACTCATATGGAAACTGCCATAGCTAACTAGACAAAATTGTCCGGTTCAGTTCATATGTCAGACTATAGAAATGGTGTCTGGCCGCAAATGTGTTTTGCTTGTGAGGCGACAAACTGTCACTTTCCCTAGGTAACCAAGAGTGGTGGCAGTCTGTGCTTTGCTGACGACGTTGTCAATTGATTGTGAAGATGTCCGGCACATACTTTCAAAGTCTTGAGATGTGTGCCTTATGCTTACTTTGTTATGATCACGTTAGTTGTGCGGACCTCGAATGATTGCTTGCTCAATTTCTCCCAAAATGAGTTGCAGTGTTTTGTTATGCAGACTTAGTTGTTTGTTCGTGTTTCTACCGAAATCAGTCATATAGAAACAACCCCAACTGCTTGTTGAAGTTAGCTTACTATCTGGCTAGTCTATGAACCTATTAGAGAAATGGTGTCGTGGAAAATGGTTGCTGCGCTCGCAGAGGAAGAGTGAGTGGTCGATTTTCTTTTACAAGCGTATTACAAGCGTCTACAAAACTGGAAAACGAATTATATTATTAGAAATCACATTATTTTGGTGTCAAATTAAAGAAGAGGATGTGCTCTTTAAAACAAAGTTAACTTTGTTTAATCGTAATTTGTTCTTGGTTTTTGTGCTATGTTTGTTTGAAAATATGAGAGAAAATATAATTCATTTTGATAATTCTCAGCAGCATTCTAGAATTCTATTAGGGTCTAAAACGGTTAATTGAATTCTGGGTCATTGTCCTGCTGTAACTCTCATGGCCGAGTCCCAACTTTCTGACATTGGGTTTGACAATGCACTCCAAAATACCTTGGTATACCCAAAATACCCATGCACACATTCAAGGCACCCAGGGACAAAAGCAGAAAAGCAACCCAAAACATTGCTGAACCTGCTATATACATGAATGTGGGGAAGGTGTTGTATTTTCGTTCTGTAAACATAGAGATGGTGTGTTTTAAAAAAATTGCTATAATTTGGTCTCATCTGCCCATAGGAGTTTGCAGCATATTCAGGTGTGTTTTGGCAAATTGTGGTCAGGCTGTTTATCTTGCTCAGCACTAGGGTCCTCCTGGGTCTCCCACCATACAACCCCCTTTTATTGAGTTGGCGACAGATGGTGCAAGTTGAAACTGGGTGGCAGCTGATCGAAGTGCTTTCTCCATCATTTGAACAATCCTTTGTTAATGTCTTCCATCAAGATGTCTCTTGCGGCCAACTTTCAGGGAAGTTGGCTACAGTGACAAGGGCCTTAAACGCCTTGATAACATTACGCATGGTGGACACAGGAACATTAAGGTCTCAGCTGATGGTCTTGTTGCCTTGAGATTTCCCCTGCTTGACTAAAATATTTTATCGTTTTCTTTCTTTTCTACATTATTATTGCGGTACACACAGTGACTGTATTCAAATTGGGTGAATGAGTGATTTTCTTAAAATTCTAGAAGAGAATCACCTCCTAATTACTCCAAAATGGTGCCAATGATATTGTCAGGGCCACTTTAGAATTTCTTAGTGGAATAGATTAAGATCTAGTAAATCATTCTGATGCTTTTGTTTGGTTCAAATGCAAACAAAAGAAATAAATATGGGGATACCAAAAGATTTTTGAAACTTAACAGTTTTCTAAACAATTTTTATTTGAATATTTGAATAAAGGTATATTTGACTGCACATTTGACAGTACTCGTTTTTTGCACAGTACCTTCGCATCCAAATTCATCCCTATTCTTAAATTTCTCTCCACAGGTTGCATTGGGAAAGCAGTGCATGGAAAGGCTATGATTTTCACTTCATAATGGTGTGATTCATGGCTAATTGGGTGCGAGAATTCAATGCCCAGATAAAGCCCCGCCTCCACGCCAAAAGAGGCTCAAAACTTGACAAAACATGACTCGAACAAAGGTGAGAAGAAATTGTAATTGTAAGAAGAAGCGAATGTGGAAAAAACAGGTTTGAACAAAGACATTTTAAGATCGGACGCGAAAATCCATTAAATGATTTTAGCATACACTTTTTCCACGCTTGAATCTATTTTTTCATACGATTGAATTTAGTTTTTTCATACTATGAAATATTTCAGTTACGATTTTCTTTTCTTACAGTCAATACATTTCAGCTCAATTTGGCTCCATACCATCAAGCCAATCCAACTTGTGGGAGGTGCTTCAGGAAGCATAGTGTGAAATCTCTTCAGATTATCTCAACAAATGGACAGCTAGAATGCCAAAGGTCTGCAAGGCTGTAATTGCTGCAAATGGAGGATTCTTTGACAAAAGGAAAGTTTGGAGGACACTTGTGATTTCAATTAAAAATCATTATTCCTAACCATCCCAATGACTATATTTCCAATTAATTTTGCTATATTTCCTATTCAAACTCATTCCATGTATGTTTTCATGGAAAACAAGGAAATACCTAAGTGACCCCAAACTTTTGAACGGTGGTGTATACACAATTAGGAAAAGTTTATTCTCGTTTACTAAGACAGTCATAGGATTCTTACGTTAATTACTCCAGGGCAGTTGGGTCCAATAAGGCGAGTGGTACTCTGGCGCAGCAGCTTGTGTTTGACCCGGACCATGTCCTGCTGGGGGATGCCCTCGGTAATACACACCACCAGAGGCATACCGGCGTCTATGGCCTCCATGATGGCAGCGCCAGCAAACGGAGGGGGCACGTAGATTACTGAGGCGTCGGCCCCAGTGCCCGCTCTAGCCTGGAGGGGAGGGAGAAGGCCAGGGCCATGGGATTAACAATGGGCCTGCCGTGCTAACGAGGGTGCGCCTGGAATGGCACACTATTCTCTATATAGTGCACTACTTTTGACTAGGGCCATTAGAGTACTTGAGAATGATGTGCCGTTTAGGATGACAATAAGGAACATGTCGACTTACCTCCTTGACAGAGTTGAAGACGGGCACTCCAAGGTGCGTCTTTCCCCCCTTGCCAGGCGATACTCCACCTACTAGCTTGGAGCCATAGTCGATCGCTTGCTGACTGTGAAATGTCCCCTTGAGGGAGACAGAGAGAGAGACAGATTGTGTGTGAGAGAGAGAGACTGAGATGGAGAGACAGAGCGGGAGCAGGGGTTGAGTCAGGTGATGAAATGAAACTGGATTAAAGGATCCACCTTGAGTGATCACTGTTGATTAGCTGCAAAGTACGCTCAACACCTGTCTCATTCGAATGCATGGGAGCAACGTAAGGGGTAAGTGTCATGGCCTCAGAGCATCAGCTGGTCCCAATTCGTCAGATGCTTCTCTAGGCCTTATCCCACTTCAAAGTTTGGTTGTAGAACTGTAAGGTGAATGCAATATCTTGGAATCGCCACCGCAATTCAAAGATTCTTCAGTACAAAGGGATCGGGCCAAAAGAGAGTGAATTTGGATCATCAGAGACAGAAGAGAACGAGAGACAGAATACGACGGATGGACAGAGCAGGGGTCATAGGGGACAGTCAAGGTGCCGGTTCTTAACCTTGAGTTACAGTTGGGCTCAAAAGTTTGCATACCCTTGGAGAATTGGTAATATACAGTATCTCACAAAAGTGAGTACACCCCTCACATTTTTGTAAATATTTGATTATATTTGTTCATGTGACAACACTGAAGAAATGACACTTTGCTACAATGTAAAGTAGTGAGTGTACAGCTTGTATAACAGTGCAAATTTGCTGTCCCCTCAAAATAACTCAACACACAGCCATTAATGTCTAAACGGCTGGCAACAAAAGTGAGTACATCCCTAAGTGAAAATGTCCAAATTGGGCCCAAAGTGTCAATATTTTGTGTGGCCACCGTTATTTTCCAGCACTGCCTTAACCCTCTTGGGCATGGAGTTCACCAGAGCTTCACAGGTTGCCACTGGAGTCCTCTTCCACTCCTCCATGACGACATCACGGAGCTGGTGGAATTTAGAGAACTTGCGCTCCTCCACCTTCCGTTTGAGGTTGCCCCACAGATGCTCAATGGGGTTTAGGTCTGGGGTATACCCTCAGCTTCTTTAGCAAGGCAGTGGAGGTGTGTTTGGGGTCATTATCATGTTGGATTCTTATGGGATTCACATTCAACTGTAGGTCATAACAGAATGGCACAATCATAAAACAAAACATGGCAACAAAGAAAAAAATGAACTGACCCCTGTTCAAAAGTCTGCATAGCCTTAGTTCTTAATACTGTGTATTGCCCCCTTTAGCATCAATGACAGCATGCAGTCTTTTGTAATAGTTGTCTATGAGGCCCCGAATTCTTGCAGGTGGTATAGCTGGCCATTCGTCTTGGCAAAATGCCTCCAGGTCATGCAAAGTCTTTGGTCGTCTTGCATGAAACGAACGTTTGAGATCTCCCCAGAGTGGCTCGATGATATTAAGGTCAGGAGACTGTGATGGCCACTCCAGAACCACATTTTTCTGCTGTAACCACTGGAGGGTCAACTTGGCCTTGTGCTTAGGGTCATTGTCGTGCAGGAAAGTCCAAGAGCGTCCCATGCACAGCTTTCGTGCAGAAAAATGCAAATTGTCTGCCGGTATTTTATGATAACATGCTGCATTCATCATGCCATCAATTTTTGCAAGATTCCCTGCCTTTAGAGCTCACCCACCCCCAAAACATCAGTGAGCCACCACCATGCTTCACAGTGGGGATGGCATTCTGTTCACTATAGGCCTTGTTGACCCCTCTCCAAACATAGCGCTTATGGTTGTGACCATAAAGCTTTATTTTGGTCTCGTCACTCCAAATTACAGTGTACCAGAAGCTGTGAGGCGTCTAAAGGTGTTGTCGGGCATATTGTAACTGGGCTTTTTTGTGGCATTGGCGGAGTAAAGGCTTCTTTCTGGCAACTCGACCATGCAACTCATTTTTGTTCAAGTATCGTCGTATTGTGCTCCTTGAAACAACCATATCGTCTTGGCTGAAATATTTCTTGGTCTACCTGACCTTGGCTTGGAATCAAGAGATCCCTGAATTTTCCACTTCTTAATAAGTGAGTGAACATTACTGACTGGCATTTGCAAGGCTTTGGATATCATTTTATATCCTTCTCCATCTTTAAAAAGTTCCATTACCCTGTTACGCAGGTCTTTTGACAGTTCTTTTCTGCTCCCCATGGCTCAGTATCTAGTCTGCTCAGTGTATCTACGTAAGAGCTAACAAACTCATTGACTATTTATACACAGACACTAATTGCATTTTAAAAAGCCACAGGTGTGGGAAATTCACCTTTAATTGCCATTTTCACCTGTGTGTGTCACCTTGTGTGTCTGTAACAAGGCCAAACATTAAAGGGTAAACTTTTGATCAGGGCCATTTAGGTGATTTCTGTTATCAATGATTTCAAAAGGAGCCAAACAACTATGTGATAATAAACTTTTGATCAGGGCCATTTAGGTGATTTCTGTTATCAATTATTTCAAAAGGAGCCAAACAACTATGTGATAATAAATAGCTTCATATGATCATAATCCTTAAATAAGACATTTTTTTGCATGATCAGTCATGTTTTCATAATCAATGCAAAACTTTCACAATTTCTGCCAGGGTATGCAAACTTATGATCACAACTGTACCATTAAAGACATGTAACAGGGAATAAGAATAACTAGTCTGCAAGTCACCATTAATCACCTGGGCAGAATGGTGATGGTTGCCTACTGAGGAAAAAGGGGGTCAAGCTGGCATGGATGGCCATTGAGACACCATCAGCATACTACGACTTGGTACAGTAGGTAAATTGAGGACAATGTGGATGGATGTTAAAGAGGACATGACATTCAGGTAATATGTGGTCTTCTTGATTGGACAAAACTTGCCCCTTTGTTATTTTTCTACTTAATCTACTGAAGTGCGATGATACTGAAGTACAATCACTGGGGTGCAATTTAGTATTGGCCTGTAAGCGAAAAAAAGGTTAGGGTAGGTATTGTACGCAATCATGTTAGATCATGCCCAGACTCACTAAATGTCCATAACCAACGGCATCAGGCCTTATGTCTTAGTATTATACATTTTATAGATCACTCCGGAGTCCAGAGTCCATTTTACTTTTTCAGGGGGCACCCAGGCCAATGATGTGTCGTAATACTGCTGATATTCAATCGGCCAAGAACCAGCTGTCATCAGTTAATAATTGAAGAGGATGCATGTTGAGACGCTATAGGTAGCCAAAGTCTTTCTACGGGTCCAACTTTGAGACATACAAATCAATGAAGATAATTTTAAATCTATAATTACAGTGGGTTAAGAGAAAGGAAGACTGAGCCAGCACCTTTTACAAAATAATTTTGAGACAGATCCTTTAGTTTAAATATTTCTTTGCTCAGCAAGACTCATCTGTTTTCTCCTCCCTTGTAAATGTTTTATGCAACATGCACTGTCTGCCAACTTTGCTTTCTTTCCCCCTCCGTCGTCCCTAGCTATCGTCGATTAATGACAGGACAATGAATTTGAAGTATGGTTCGCTTATCAAGCCATAAAAGAAAGTCGATGTGCAGAGGTGGCAGCGACACGAATCATTGCTCATCCCTTTCTAATCAGCATGAGTGTTCATTAGAAGAACTATATTTAATAACCATGAAGAGTTGTTGAAGAGAAAGGAGGGGATGGCTTGTATTAATCTACAAAATGAAAGGTGGTTGCTTGTTGGACAATAGCGTCAACATTCTTCTTTCAACTGGGCCACTGACAGACCATTACTGAGCTCTTCCATCCTCATCTAAAACAATATTTGGGAAACGAGGTGCAGCTGAACACCCTCTGCTAAATTCACTTAATGTATAGGAATTAGGGGTCTGTGCATGTGTGCACGCACCTTAGGGTTTGGCAATGTCTGGACTGACACCTGTGCAAACATCGTCAATAGACAATGAAATTGTTTTATTTCTTTATATCCATGAAAAGGGTGCGTAAAGCAAATATAAAAGGACTGAATTTACATTACATTGGCTACAACTTGTTACAAAGGCCCTAAACTGTATTTTAGGAATCTGAACCATTATAAGCTACAATCCTCGAAATAAAGCACATTTGAAAGTTAAGAGGTAGACCTCGATATTTTTTATCTTGTCTCAGATGCAGAATGATGTTTACCTCGATCAGGCTCTGCATTCCCCTGTATCAGACATGAAATAACTAGATACCTGAGAGACAAAGCCTAAAGAATGTTAAAAACGAATACAGCTCCGGAAAAAATTAAGAGACCACTGCACCTTTTTCTTTCCTTTCCAAAAAAGTCGAAAAGGAAGGTTTTCAGTGAGAAAAAGAAGACCACTGCAAAATTTAAAATTAAGAGACCACTGCAAATTGAACGCTTCTGTTCCTAACTCAAAACTTTCCTTTTCAACTTTTTTGGAAAGGAAAGAAAAAGTTGTGGTGGTCTTTTAATTTTTTCCGGAGCTGTATATGTAAGGTTCCTAACTGCACTTTTTTAAAATTATATACAACCTATTGACATCCAGCTGCATCTGTTCCTAAAGTAATGGCTAGAGCCTAAAATATTAATATGTTTAAGCTGTTTACGCATTATTAAGCTTTTTTTTTTTTAACTTGATGTTATTTCAGTAAGCAAATGAGAATCCTAAGGATTAGAATGATTTGTAATTTTGTTCATTTTGAAGCATTATAAAAGTATATATTTTAATAATCTTATGTTGCTGCTTATTATTATAAAAGCACAAATTACCTTTAAGTTGCTTTTTTCATACGATGTTGTCTGTTACTCAAGCCTTGACACAAGAACCTTTCTCCTCTTTATTGAAACCAGATTCAGGTGGTAGGATCTTATACACAAATATGAATACACACTTCTCAGAGTATCAGAAATAGCCCATTCAAGTTTAACTTGTCAAGGTAACATTTAAGTAGCATGATTTGTAATTTCTGAAATGTTTTAGCCTAAAAAAATATCAGGTTTGTTTGAACTTTCTATTTCATGAGTGTATATTTCAACTGTTGATTCTCTATTTTCGCCGGACCGCATAAGTGGAGTCAGCCAAGAAGAGCGAGCGCGCCTGCCTGCCTGCCTGACGTTAAATAGCATAGCGGTTAGAGACGCGGACTGCCACGCATTCGACCGGGGATCGATACTCGCCACCGACCAAATAAAGTAGGCATTAGGATTTGTTCAGGATAGGCTAAAACTTTGCTGGCTACAAGTTTCAGTATCTACATTATAGTAAGCCTAAAGTAACACTGTTTACGGTTATATTGAGATGGACGAACTGCACCGACAAGGACCATTTCGGAGTCATTGTTTTCATTATAGATACTGTATAGTTATTATCTAGCCATCTACAGTAATCTCTTTCTAATTTAATGTGTGGAATTTAGTGTTGCAATCCTGTTATACCTGTTGTTGGTTAGTAAAACTGTTTACGGTTATATTGCGATGAACAAACTGCTCCTACAAGGATCATTTCGTTGTACATAGTGTAGTTCACAAGAACCAGCCATGGAGTGATTGGAGTCAATGTTTTCATTATAGGTACTGTATAGCTATTAGCTAGACATCTACAGTAATCTCTTTCTAATTGAACGTGTTAAATGTAGTGTTGCTGTTGTTAGTTTGGATGTTAATAGATAATGTAGGGAACTAGTTTCAAGAACCATGCGGGCTACAAGCTAGCGTAGTGGTTAGAGACGCGGGCCGCAACACAGTCAACCGGGCTTCGATCCTTCTCATGGAAAGTAGGCATTAGAATTTGTTCAGGATAGGCTAAAACTTTGCTGGCTACAAACTCAAGTGACTACATTATAGTAAGTATAAAGTAAAACTGTTTACGGTTTTATTGCCATGGACAAAATGCACCAAAAAGGACCATTTCGGAGTCATTGTGTTGCGACCATATTATCAAGGCCCTAAGAAAATCGCAATTTAGCGGACTGCGTGAAAATCTTGAAATTAGCCAAACACCGTGATTTTTTCTATTTTTGTGTTAAACAATGTACCATATTTTTTCTATTTCCATTTATATATAAGTTATTTCATATTAACATGCTTTACCTACAAGCTCTGCTGTCGCAGTAAGTTACATATGTACTGTATACAGCAGTGCAGCACAGACTTTGACACTGCAGTGCAGAACAGTCACTCTTGTCATATGACCTTTGAATTCTAAGCGGGAGCGCTGGACATAAAATAACACAATCACAAAATGGATGTCTCAAAAAAAGCATAAAACGTGTCTGCAGTCGATCATGCAAAGCAATATCCAACAGGAGTCATGCATAGCCACGGAGGTAAGCACTTCTGTACCTCCTGTAACGTTACTGTAGATCACTACAGAAAATTGTCTGTACACTTTGTATTAGTTCTGTGCATAGTCTGTGAAAAATTATACTTTACCCGTGAATCTGCCATGATTTTTGTAAAAAAAAAAAAAAAAGCCACGATTTTCTCCGAGGCTTACCTATTATACCTTTTGCTGGTTTGGATGTTAATAGGTAATGTAGGGAACTAGTTTCAGGAACCTTGGAGCTGACTAATTGGTTTGACAACGCAGGAAGTAAACAGACACCACATCTCTACACACATATAATGTACAACACCCGATGTTTAAATAGCGTAGTGGTTAAAGACACAGTCTGTCACATAGGACACCGCAGATCAAATCCAGCCAGGGCAACAACATTAATTCCTTCTAATCGCGGGCCGACTGATCTAGGCTGGCCTGGTTTCTTGTTCATAATTGCTTTTGAAGTGGAACTCCATTAGGCCCATAGATTAATTGATGGTTGAGCATGAAAGAGAGGGAAAAAACACAATGTCCCATTTGACTTTACTTTGGTGCTCTCCGCTATCTACTATCTACATGGGAAATAGTAAATAGGCCCTTTGGCATGTTGCCCTGCTCGTGCACTGCAGTTGTGCACTGACAGACTTGTACAGCACAAGCTTAAATACAATAAAACATTGTTTTTTACATCATGATGTTGTCCCCTCTGACGATGGCTGTCAATCTCCCAACCCTAGTGTGTCTGTATCTCTACAGAATCATCATAACCAAAAACTATGACTCTGTAACCAAATACATCAAATAACAAGCACTGAGCTCTGTTGACAGGGCTAAAATGAAATCTGAACATTGCACGTCACGTCAAGATTAATATCTACAGTATCTTACCTCTACATTGCCGTCCAACTATTCTATGGTGCAATCGAAAACTCAGAACCGTTTACTTTCTCCATTAAAGACTTCATTTAAAACTGATTAAAAAATTGCGTTCAGTCTACACAATATATAGTGACAATGCGAAAAACACAGATTGGAACGGGAGCGTCGGTGAACTGTGATATTCAGGTCTCCCCATAGATGTTCAATGAGGTTCAAGTCTGAGCTTTGGCTGGCCCACTCAAGGACATTCAGAGACTCGTCCAGCTGAAGCATTAATCTTTGCCCTAGTCTGAAGTCCTGGGCGCACAGGATCAGGTTTTCCTCAAGGATCTCTCTGTATTTTTTCCAATCATCATTCTCTCAATCCTGACCAGGATTGAGAGAACCCCATAATATGGGGTTGCTTCCCAGCACCCTGCACCCTTCCCAGCACCCTGCTTCACCATAGGGATGGTATTAGCCAGGTGATGAGCTATTGTTAATAGATTGTTGTCATTTTAGCTGGTTCTCCCACCACTGCTGACAAACTCTGTAATTGAATGGAAGAGTGGCCATTGGGTTCATCACCTGCCTGACTGACGCAATTCCTGGCCACTTTGTTTGGCAGGATGGCCATGTCTAGGAAGAGTCTGTGTGGCTTTCTATATCATGTCCAAAAATAACATTTGCGACAGGCAGTCTCCAATCAATATCAATAAATGAACACATTTCTAAAAATGTTTTTTTTCAGTTTGTAATTATGGTGTACACTTTTGGCAAAATAAGTATATTTAATCAACAATAAATTACATCTATAACAGAAAAAACACATTGAAAGTGAAAAGGTCTCAATACTTTCTGAAGGCACTGTAGCAAAATGTACACGATACTAGCGCTAACAATGAACTGCCATTCGGAAAGTAAACTTAGTGACAGTTGGCAAATACAGTCCAATTACTACCACAGCAGTTTTGTCTGCACAGGAATATCCCCAACAATGTATGTTGAAAGGAAAACACAATAACAAACATCAATACACATTTGTGTATATGTTATTTAATACTACAACTATTCATAATAAACCATGTGTGCACAAATGTCATTTGGCTCCCAAATACATTTTGTGATTATTTTTATGAAACCTTTTTTTTAATATAGAAAGTGTTATGATCAACTGATAGCAGTCACATTATGTATAACTACATTCCAAGCAAAGTCAAACTTCTTTGACTGCATTAGAAAGTGAGATCTCAGCCTCTGAATGTCACACACAAACCAACAACACTGAAATGCGCAGACACATTTTCCTCTGACCTTTTACACCCTGTTTATTGCCTAATTTATGGCATGTTTATGTGTAGTTATATATCATATGACATATTCTTAGAAATATTACAGAAACATTGGTGCCCTAAATAGAGATCCAACCCCATAGGTTGGGAACACCTGTTAATGAACACAAGCCAGTTGAATGAACACAGCAGCTTGTGCATCTTACATACCTGCTTCCCTGTGAAGCCTTGGCAAATGACCTTGGTGTCTTTATCAATGTACAGGTGCTTCCTTGAAGCAGTATAACAGTTCCTAACCCCATTCTGCTGCACTGCAAATCAAGACAGAGGAAAAGGCAAGTTGGTCCGAAGCTGGACGGTATTCATACATTACTTGATTCTGATGGAAAGACTGTTGTTTGCATTAATGAGTGCTGCCCAACTATACCCAATAAATCATGATGCTACCACCCCCATGCAAAACAAAACAATTGGATCTAGTAATCTTACAGGCACTACACAGCGTTGACACTTGGCACTTTCCATCAGAATCATCTAAAAGTTACCTATACCATTCTGTTCTGGTTTGGAAACCTGGGATACAGTGCAAAAGCCAAACACCTAGTCAGACACACAGACATAGGCTAATACACTTAACATGTGTTTTGTTGCCAATTGTGCAAATTCTGAATTCTATCTAAAAGAAAGTTAAGTTTATGCAAATCATCATTCTGTGCAGTCCAGTTTGACTGTTATATAGCCAAATTACTATTTTTTGGAAATGAAACATAAATATGATAGAGAAACCTATAGAAATTCGGGAACTGTGTGCATTCTGAATTTACACACACTTAGAAATGCTGCCACCAGTATTGGGCCCCAAAGTCACACTTGAAAAGAGGGAAAACACATAGGCTATCTCCAGCCGATGCAATTACCACATAATCATGCCTGTGTTATAACGGGTTTGAACCTCCCAGTTAATGATTAAAAACAACATATCACAACAGCCTATCCTTTAATAGTATCAAGCGGTAGTTCAACTTGTCTATTGATGACTTTGAGGATTGTAACTAAACTGCAGAAGACGGAAGCAAAATAAGCGGACAGGCTACTGATTAATTTTCAAGTTACTGATAGGGACAGCTGAGTCCTCAGAAACAGAAATAAATCTATTTCTACTACAGCTGGTAGATATCTGATTGTTACTGTTGAGCAATGCGATGCTAAAAGCATTTGAGTAAAGATTATTTGATACATTAAAGCAGCCCAATCGACAAGAGACGGTATTTCCATATATATAAATCAGAACATGACAACATAAGTAAAACTAGCTAAAGCGAAAACCTTGCACTTACAGATTGCAACCTTCAAGGGGAATAACATTAGCTAGCCAGTCAAATTGCCAACTGTCAGGAGTTATTTTCTATTGTTTAAAAAATAAACTGCATGAAACATACCAAACAAATGTCATACATACACTGTTCCTTCATATCTAGAAATGGCACGCTATGTATAAACACTGAAGGACAACCCGGGTCAAAGTTCAGTAGTTCGGACTGTGCGTGGCCTACAAATGTACAAGCTACTATAGCAGCAGTATGCTAAAACAACTAACTAGCTAGTACTACAGTACTGCTTGGCTTGTCATAGCTATCTGACTGGCGTGCAAAAGCTGACTCACTTGTTAATACTATTTGCTGGAAAATAAACTGTTTGACGACTTCTGGTGGAAATGAATAGTTGTTGTACTTACAGAGCAGTCGGGCAAACAACCTACTATGCGACATCTTCGGTCATTCACCAATGACACAGGCCCCTCTACCGCTTCGTACCAATGACGTACGCTCTGGACCTAAACGTCAAAAGAGAAAAAGATAACCAGAAATATGCCCGACAAAAACAAATAGGTTTTTGCTAACATGGCAAACATGCATGGACTTAGTCAATAAGAATAAAAATATTCAATATTTTATCATTAAAAATATTAATCAAGTCACTGACAAAATTAGTTTACCTAAAATGTGCACAGGCAATGATTTAAGGTTAACTTTAAACCGCACGGAATGTTGGATAGTGTAGTTCAATCACTTTCACCAGCAACTCGGATGAGCATGCATATCTGTAACACTAGAGGGTGTATTTTACCACTGATTGATTTCCCAAGGTTAAAAGTTAAAACCTAATAGAAAAATGTGATTCTTCTTTGTATTTATAAGGGAATACATTGAATACCAACTGGAATTGGAAAGTGCAACATAATACATGCAAGGGTTAATGTAATGCAGGGTGAAATAAATACCTAAATAACCTAATCTTTATGTCTAAACTCTAACATAACCCAAATCTGAACCCAAACTGGAACCTAAGCTGGAAATAAACATTGTCCTAACTTGGATTGGCAAAAAACATTCTGTTATTTTTGTTGGGACTTCTGGTCCCCACATGCATAGTTATATCTGGATCACACACACACAATTGTTTTTTTTACCATACATGTGTGGCCTTTTTGTGGCATCCATATTGATTTCTGTTAAAAATCCTTTCCTTTCTAACACCTAATCCTAACCCTAACTACTAAAACCCAATTATAATCCTAACCCTTACCACAAAAAACCCTAACCCCAAGGCAATATATATATATATTCACTCAAAAATAGGAGTACCGGTGTGTACTTAAAAGAGTACAAATGATTGTCGCGGGGGGGTACCTTTTTGAGAGACAATTGTGTACCCTTTAGTGTTCTTTCTTTTGTTTTAATTCACTTTGTACCATTTCTGTAAGTCAAAAGGTGCTCTTCTGTTCCCATAAAGACCAAAATTGTACCTTTGAGGGAACATTCTTCAAAATGTGTACCTACGAGTACAGAACTGTTCTTGTTTGGTACCTCCATTTTTGAGTGTGTATATATACAGGTGCTGGTCATATAATTAGAATATCATCAAAAAGTTGATTTATTTCAGTAATTCCATTCAAAAAGTGAAATCTGTATAATGTATACATTCATTCCACACAGGCTGATATATTTCAAGTGTTTATTACTTTTAATTTTGATGATTATAACTGACAACTAATGAAAACCCCAAATTCAGTATCTCAGAAAATTAGAATATTGTGAAAGGTTCAATATTGAAGACACCTGGTGCCACACTCTAATCAGCTAATTAACTCAAAACACCTGCAAAGGCCTTTAAATGGTCTCTCAGTCTAGTTCTGTAGGCTACACAATCATGGGGAAGACTGCTGACTTGGCAGCTGTCCAAAAGACGACCATTGACACCTTTCACAAGGAGGGCAAGACACAAAAGGTCATTGCTAAAGAGGCTGGCTGTTCACAGAGCTCTGTGTCCAAGCACATTAATAGAGAGGCGAAGGGAAGGAAAATATGTGGTAGAAAAAAGTGTACAAGCAATAGGGATAACCGCACCCTGGAGAGGATTGTGAAACAAAACCAATTCAAAAATGTGGGGGAGATTCACAAAGAGTG
>JACXGI010004307.1:0-54785 GCA_016801175.1 Esox masquinongy
CCTTCCATCTCACTGTGGGACAAACCTTCCATCTCACTGAGGGACAACCTTCCATCTCACTGTGGGACAACCTTCCATCTTGCTGTGGGACAACCTTCCATCTCACTCTGGGACAACCCTTATATCTCCATCTCACTGTGGGACAACCTTCCATGTCATGTTGGGACAACCCTTCCATCTCACTGTAGGACAACCTTCCATCTCACTGTGGGACAACCTTCCATCTCACTGTGTAACAATACTTCCATCTCACTCGGGGACAACGCTTACATCTCCATCTCACTGTGGGACAACCTTCCATGTCAGTGTGGGACAATCCTTTCATCTCACCGTGGGACAACCTTCCATCTAACTGTGGGACAAACTTCCATCTCACTATGTAACAATCCTTCCATCTCACTGTGGGACAAACCTTCCATCTCACTGTGGGACAAACCTTCCATCTCACTGAGGGACAACCTTCCATCTCACTGTGGGACAACCTTCCATCTTGCTGTGGGACAACCTTCCATCTCACTCTGGGACAACCCTTATATCTCCATCTCACTGTGAGACAACCTTCCATGTTATGTTGGGACAACCCTTACAGCTCAGTGTGGGACAACCTTCCATGTCATGTTGGGACAATCTTCCATCTCACTGTGTAACAATACTTCTCAATGTGTGACAACACTTACATCTCCATCTCACTGTGGGAAAACCGTCCATGTTATGTTGGGACAACCCTTCCATCTCACTGTAGGACAACCTTCCATCTCACTGTGGGACAACCTTCCATCTCACTGTGTAACAATACTTCCATCTCACTGGGGGACAACTCTTACATCTCCATCTCACTGTGGGACAACCTTCCATGTCAGTGTGGGACAATCCTTCCATCTCACCGTGGGACAACCTTCCATCTCACTGTGTAACAATACTTACATCTCACTGGGGGACAACCCTTACATCTCCGTCTCACTGTGGGACAACCTTCCATGTCAGTGTGGGACAATCCTTCCATCTCACCGTGGGACAACCTTCCATCTCACTGTGTAAAAATACTTCCATCTCACTGTGGGACAACCTTCCATCTCACTGTGTAAATATACTTCCATCTCACTGTGGGACAACCTTCCATCTCACTATGGGACAACCTTCCATCTCGCTGTGTAACAATACTTCCGTCTCACTGTGGGACAAGCATTCCCTCTAACTTTCTATTTCTCTGTTATCTGTGTGTGTGCGTGTGTGCGTGCGTGCGTGTTTGTGTTGCATTCCCTTTATAGATCACTTAACAGAGATTAAAGGTCACTGTGTGCGTGCGTGCGTGTGTGCATGGTATGCCCTTAGATGACAGTTTGGCAGTATTTCCACGCTGTCATACTTAATGTATATAAGCATTGTGCATTGAAAACTTAACTGTGCCTTATCTGTTTCATAATAAATGGTTAAACCCCCTCCCATACATTTTCTGTCTCCCTTCCCTCTATATGAATTGGAAGAAAGGCCACAGATTCTGCTGATCACCAGATGACAAATACTAACCTAAAAGTGACCTTATAGTAGTTATTTCACCCAGATAATGAATAGCAAATAATATGTTCTACGCATATAAAAACATTCCAGCAGCAGTAGCAGTCTAATTGTTTGCAATAAAGTTCCTCTCTCTGTGTATTTAATAATAACTGCTTCACTCCAGCTCTTATTGTGTGACTGTGTGTTTTGTTTGTGTGCTTATGAAAAACAACATCATAGTTTTCCTGAGTAAGACTTGGGACTGTAAACTGTTGCGTTTTCTTTGCCACCCAACCACACTATTTCCCAGATTTAAGTGACATTTGCTTAAATTAATTCAGCTGCATCTGCCGAACTGTATCCAGATGCAGCTGTTAAACCGACCACATGTTTGCTTGGCCAAATCACGCTGATATGAATCTAGTTCTCCGTCAAACATCGTTACTGTTCAGTGGGCAGTTTGTCCCTGAACTCTGGTTGGGCAGTTTGTCCCTGAACTCTGCTTGGGCAATTTGTCCCTGAACTCTGGTTGGGCAGTTTGTCCCTGAACTCTGGTTGGGCAGTTTGTCCCTGAACTCTGGTTGGGCAGTTTGTCCCTGAACTCTGGTTGGGCAGTTGTCTTCCATGTCATGGTAGACTTGGAGCTCCTTTTATAGCAGCTGCTAAATCGTTGGGTTGTCACTGAAATGGAATACTTGATATCAAGTTACCTTCTTGGTTCACCGTGTCTGGTATAAATACATGCTAATGCCCTGCTGGCTCTAACTGACTCAGCTTTGCAACCCAGACTAGTTCTTTGGCTGTTTCAGATGTCCGTTACTACATGAGCTGATGTGTGGGAAACATAACATGAACTCATGTTGGTGAAGGTGAGTGTGGAGCGAGCGTGAAGATAGCATCTTTACATTAAATCTAACTTGATGAAACACAGTGAGATTTGAGAGGACAAAACCAAGGGACTGAGGAGAGAGAGATTTACGCTTTTTGGGTTGACTTTATTTTTTCTTTTATAGAATAGTCACACACACACACACAGGTGGTACAGGAGTAAAATGTATCAAGATGCAGGTCTAGGGCCTTGTTCTTCAGCTTCCAACTTCTTCTGTATGAAAGGCTGTAAAACAGTGTCCCTTTCTTTAGTGGTGAGTCTGGGATGTGAATGAATGACACCTCCTAGCTTTTATCATGGGCTCCAGCAACGATGAAGCTTGTAAAGATGGACTTAGTGCTGTATTTATGTTACACTACATCATGTAATATGAGATATGATAAAGTGTCAAGGTGATGTATAGACCTCCAACAGCATAATGTTGTGTAGAGTCAGTGTTGATAAGATCACAACCTTGGACTGAAGCACTCTACTCTGCAATTGCTCACAGTTTCCAGTCTGTTAGGCATATCCTGCGTCTATTCTTCAGCCACAGTCTTAGGGGCTTTTGATGCAGTAGTGCTCTTAATAAGTTAATATGTGAACCATAGTTACACCCATATAGACTTTTATGATGGAGAAATATTGGAGGTGCAACGGTGTAAATCAAACAGCTTGAAGTTGAATGAGGCATGATCTGCCGAGTGACTCATCAAATACAAGTGGATTAGCCCTTCTTTTTCCCTTTAGTAACACCATGCAGTTTGGTTTATTATATTGCTGTTGTTGCTGTGTGGTCTGATTGGTTTATTTTTACGGGTAAATATACCTTCGACTTCCTCCTCCTCAGGAGCTACCAGGCTGGAGGCAAAGTTGAGAAGCAGGTTGACCCAGTCAGTGGACTCCTCAACTGCCACATTCACCACTTTCATGGGATCCGAGCTGATATGCTGAATATTTCCTGAGAGTGTGGTGAACAGGCTGTGTGAGCCAAGGCCGTGCATATGGTTGAAGGTCTGTTATACATTTCCACACTCACTTACAGTGACACTTTTATAAACACTGTCTCACAACTTACTAAATAATGCTTCAACAACACTTAGTCACCAGTATGAACAAAAATCACGTTCTATTTTTCACAAAAGAAACAATAAAATCTGACCTCACAGAAACCCAAATTCACACGCAGAAATATATTCAAAAACGATACACTGTAGATATTAAGATGAATGTGTTGATCGATTGTTTGTAATGTGATGTAAAATAACATGTTCTCCATCCATCCGTGGTCCAATGGGATACTTCCATAACATGGTTTGCTGGTATGTACAATATAAACAGTGCAGACTAGTCCACCTGTATGTCCATCTGCAGTGCAGTGCAGGCAAACAGCATGAGACAGACAATGAGACCCACAGTAGGCAAAAAGCATCCATGACAGGTAAACATGCTACAATACAGAACACAGGATATCAGACCTCCATGCTAGCCCCCTCTACAGAGTTAGCGAGACACACGAGAGTGCAACTGATTGGTAATTATATACGGCTCTCTAGATCCTGCATATTGCTTTATTGATCAAATGTCAAAGCAGTATTACTGATCCTCAAATGAGAGGGATTATTTCTTATGCAATCTATAGGTGGATGAATTTGCATTAATAGGGTAAGAAAACTAGTACGATAAAACGGGAATGTACCTGCATTTGTGTTACGTGATTCTGTACAAATATATGTTTATGTCAAACATATCATAAGGTATTTATCACAACAGGAGTGAATGGACTAATTACTTGCTTCGTTAGTCTTTAATAGTTAATTGTATGATAATTTCTTCTGTTTAATAGCCATTCATTGGTTTTGTCTACTCTACAGTTAGTCACTGCAGTGAGTCAACCCAAACTCCCGGCTTTAGAAGTCTCTAATCAGCAGAAGGAGTATTATATCTTGCCTCTAGACCTCCCTGACTCCTTATTTGCTTTCCTGACAGCGGGATGTGAGGGCAGCCCTGTTTGGATGAGAGGGACATAAGCAGAGTGGCACAAAATAGGAACACAAGCACAGGGATAGTCAACAGTCTCTATCACAGACACACGGCGAAGGTGGGCAAAAGAACAGACCCTGGATGCATTCTGGGAGGAGTACATAAGTGTGTAACCACAGCAACCAACGACACAGAGACACAATTACTCACGATTCACAACCAGCGCACGATGACAAGAAATGTAAGCGACCGCGATGACGTTCACCACGTTAACGACAAAGACAGGCATGGCCAAAGTAGGCAGAACACATACGTTGGTTGCGACCAACCAAATGCAAACAGTAGTAAGCTCCCATAATGCAACAGCAGGAAGAAATGGATGGAATAATAACCTGCTGTACTGTCACTGTAAGGAGCACAGTATGCAGTTCAATCTGCTGCTTGGCATTTGTTTTTAATCGAAATGACTTTTTGATGAATTTACTCCAATACATAATGTGCAATTGTTACCTGCACCTGAGCTTGGTATGATTTGAAGTAGGCAAACCAATTCCATGACAATGCGTGAGACTGTGAAATTGACACCAAGCAGGAATACTAATGACGTGCTCATTAATTCAGTGACATTTGTTTGATCGGCACTTCAACTAGTGTCGTGGAGATAAATGTCCCTCCATGCTTGTGCATTTGAAACCTTCAAATTGTCCCCCCAACTACCCTGATTCCTGGCATGGTGACGGTGTCTAGATACATATTACCCTGAAAAAAGTGATACAGAAGGCAAGGGCTTTGAGTAGAAAGGAGTTGACTGTCCAAACAAAGTTGCTTATGTACAACTCTGTTTCCCAAAAAGTTTGGATTCTGCGTAAAATGCAAATAAAAACAGAATGCAATGATGTGCAAATAATGTATCGCTATATTAAATTGAAAATAGTGCAAAGACAACATATCAAATATTGAAACTGAGAAATGTTATTGTTTTTGGAAAATACCATGCCCATTTTGAATTTGAGGCCAGCAACATGTTTCACAATTTGGGACAGGGGCATGTTTACCACTGTGTTGCAGCACCTCTTCTTTTAACAATACTCTGTAAGTATTTAGGAACTGAGGAGACCAATTGCTTTAGTTTTGAAAATGAAATCTATTCCCATTCTTGCTTGATATAGGATTTCAACTGCCCAACAGTTCGGGGTCTCCTTTGTTGTATTTTTTGTTTCATAATGCACCAAATGTTTTCAATGGGTGTCAGGTCTGGACTGCAGGCAGGCCAGTTTAGAACCCAGACTCTTTTACTACAGAGCCATGCTGTTGTAATATGTACAGAATGGGGTTTTGCATTGTCTTGCTGAAATAAGCAAGACCTTCCCTGAAAAAGACGTTGTCTAGATGGCTGCATATGTTGCTCCAAAACCTGTATGTATTGTTAAGCATTAATGGTGCCTTCACAGATGTGTCACCCATGCCATGTGCACTAATGCACCACCCCATACCATCATGGATTCTGGCTTTTGAACCGTGCGCTGAAAAGAAGCCGGATGGTCCCTCCCCAGTTTGTTCCAGAGGGCTCGCGTCTATGATTTCCAAAATAATTTCAAATTTTGTTTCATCAGACCACAGGACAGTTTTCCACTTTGCCTCAGTCCATCTTAAATGAGCTCAGGCCCAGAGAAGGTGGCAGTGGTTCTGGAACTTCTTTGCATGGTAGAGTTTTAACTTGCATTTGCGGATGCAGTGACGTACTGTGTTCACAGACAATAGTTTTTGGGAGTGCTCCATGCAGTGATTTCCACTACAGAATCGTGTCTGTTTAATGTAGTGCTACCTGAAGGCCCGAAGATCACAGCCATTCAATGGTTTTCAGCCTTGTCCCTTGCATACAAAGATTTCTCCGGATTCCATGAATCTTTAAATGATAATATTTACCGTAGATGATGACATCCCCAAACTATTTGCAATTTTACATTGAGAAATTTTATTCTTAAATTGTTGCACTATTTGCCTGCACAATCTTTATCAGGATGGTGAACCCCACCCCATCTTTACTTCTGAAAGACTCGTCCTCTCTGGGATGCTCTTATAATACCCAATCATGTTACTGACTTGTTGCAAATTAACCTAATTATTTGTGTGATGTTCCACCAGTTTTTTTTTTGTAGTACATCACTTTTCCAGTCTTTTGTTGCCCCATCACAGATTTTTTGAAATGTGTTGCTGTCATCAAATTGATATTTTTTGGAAATGGGGTTGTAGGTTAGTTAAGGCGGTTTGTTCTAAACTTATTTGGTGTATTTCAGTGTTGTAAGTCCTCTGGACAAGACCACCTGCTAAATTACTTCTTAACCATAATGTAAATGTGAAGAAATAGATGAGGTGTGAGTGGCTGGATCACTAGCATGTCACCTTGCAACACATTCACAGGGGCAATTTGTCCTGTGTTTGGGCAGTCCAACACTGCAACACATTCACAGGGACAATTTATCCTGTGTTTGGGCAGTCCAACACTGTGTCCACCAGGATGGCCTCTTTAGAAAGGAGTTATTCAGAGCATTTGGTCCAAAATGTGAAGGATTTAATGCCAAATCATTTATTTTTGTTACTGTCTTCCAAAATAATATTTATATTTACTCTGTCTATCCACTTGGGTCCACAACTATATTTAGTATTTGTAATGAAAGGATGAGTGACAGGCCCTCTTATCTATTCCCATAAATTACCTTGACTCTGGCAGTCTCCCATCTGAAAGTGAGGGGTTCAAATGAACCCAGAGGACCAGTTTATGAGAGGGCATACGGCTGCTCGTCACAGAGATGGAAAATGCTGTTCGCTGTACTACAGAGGAACAAGCGCTAGCTACCTGACAGCTGGTTCTTAAAGGCAAGGATATGAGACCTGCTTTTCTATATGGCATGGTATTGCAAATTAATTCCAGATCTAGTTAAATCCTAATCTAAAATTAATCTGACATATTTTTATTCATTTTCTGTAGCTCAGCATGGATTCGCATTGTCTTCAAAGATTTTACCTTTGAATACTTTATGTAAGGTTGATTTTATATGGGTATTTACATTAACTTAACACGTAGGATTTCTACTCCAATTACTAGTCAATTACTAAAATGTTACTTTAAAGGGTTAATCCATAATCCATTGTGGTGATTACCACCCTCCCATTCCACGTGTGTTTTCCTGAAACCATATACAGCTCCGGAAAAATGTAAGAGACCACTGCACCTTTTTCTTTCCTTTCCAAAAAAGGAGGTTTTGAGTGAGGAATAAGGGTTAAAATTAAGAGACCACTGATTCTGTTCCTCACTCAAAACTTTCCTTTTCAACATTTTTAGAAAGGAAAGAAAAAGGTGCAGTGGTCTTTTAATTATTTCCGGAGCTGTATTATCCCCATGGATATTTTCAATGAAACATAACATCCTTTAATTAATTTAGGTCGTTGACGTTAAGCATTATAATATATGTTATTGCTAATCAAACCTTGTTTGTTTAGAATAATTATGTGCCTCTGTTTGAATTTTTGCAAGGCCTGATGTGGACATTAAAAGCACAATATTTCCTTATATTTAACTTAAAAAGCATTCCTCCAACAACAATTATGGAACTGTATGTTCTCAACATTTGCTTTTCCCTACAAATCACCAGACCACAGATTCAATGTCTGTGATCCTGACTGACGGATTCTGTGTTAATTTAATCCAAACGCCTTCTATTTTCCACAATATTAAACATTGGTTTCTAAACATATTTTTTGTTGTTTTCAAAAATGTATCTTCCAATTACATTGGTTGCGACCCATGGTCTGGGGTGTACTGTAGTTTAGCTACCGTTTGACTTTACACCTAATAAAGACTCTTTATTGTTATGGCAAGGCTGACAGGCTTTGATAGAAATTAGCCACAGTGTGAAATTCTTCCACGTAGAAGATCAGGAGGTCATTCTGATGACCATTGGGATTGATCACATACAAGGCTCAATAGTAAGCATTGTAGAGGAACTATGTGTATCTCTCCTTGCAGGCTTATCTGCAACATAGAATATTCAATTATAAATATCAAAGCACATCAGATTAGTATTTCTTTCTCAAAAGCAGCACTCAAAGAAAGAAAGGCATTCTGCACAGCCACCATTCAATACCACACAGTTAATAAACAGCAACACCAGCAGAAATGCTCTCAATGTGCCATTATTGATGTTAACATCAAGGCAATTGTGTATGAATTGAGTTGGGAAAGACAACTTCTGAAAAATGTATCATAGGTTGAAATGCATGGTAGCAATTGTCACACAATTAATTGGGATAATTTATCCTGGAAATAATCCCTAAAAACACTGTCAAATAAATCACTTCAGACCTAAGGGCTCATGTCTGAACACTTGACAGCTATATATTAGTAATTTCATATAATATAATTGTTCTTTTTCTTTCCAATGTAGCCTAGTAATTGTGGCCTAATGTGATTTATTAAAGAAAAAAAAAACAAGCAACACTAATTATTGCATTTGTTGGAGTGACTAAAGTCCTTTAGACAAATAGCTTCACTTTGTGAGTATAGCTTTGCCATTCTACAGACAAGCAGCATTACTGGGTAGTCAATATTCTAGTGCATACAACAATACATCCTGAATCTGTCTGCTCATGTATTAATTGATTCAATTACATAGGCTAGTGAAAAATATGCTACAGCCAAGCAACAATAGTAAAGTTTACTATAAGCATTTCATGGACTACGAGTAATGAATGAAAATTTAGCAAATTTTTTACCATGAAAGCTACAGTCCAAAAAGGCCATTCCTCTTCAGTAGGGAGGTTATGGTTGAACGCATTAATAGCTGTTCAATTACAGTTGGCTTTAGAACATCGGAATGGAGAAAAAGCTAGGCAACAGCACCTACTTCAATACTATTAAAATGATAGTGTAAAAAAAAGGCAAAGAGATCAACTTACTTAATCATTACCGGAAGTAATGGGTGAAGCCTTAAATGAACCAGAGATACTATATTGTGGAGAACGTTTACATTCATTCATTAATGTGCAGCATGAGCCCACCTCAGCGCTGCACGGAGCTGGTGACAATTGCTCCCTATCGGACATGCAAGTCGTTAGTAGCAGAGTGGATGCAAGCAGGCAGACATGCACGGCCACTACACTGCAGGCAGAGAGTCTTTACCAGGTGGCAAACAGGGGTCGTCACAGTATAATGTATGCTCTTTTTATTGGATGGCAACGGGATGACACATGGGGATGGACAGGGTGAAAAGAGGAGGAAACTAGATTAGAAACTAGAGAGTGAACGTGGCTATGGCACTCTAGTGAATGACTAAAGGGAGTGAGGTGCAGGGTGTGATTAGGGCGAAGGCTGAATGACTCAGGGGTGGTCGACCCACAGCCCCCACTGTATGTCAGCCTTCAACTACTGTTTTGACTTGTGAGTTAATCAGATTGACCTGAAAATGGTGTCCACTTTTGAATTTCTCTTCAAAAATGTTTGTGCGCTGTCTTTGATGGAAGACATCTTACGTGAAATCATTGTGAATGGCATATGACATGAAAATATGAAAATGTATATAGGAAAATCCATTTACACAATGACAATTTCTCTGAAGTACTGATCCATGTAAACAAACAGCAAACTCTCCAAAAAAATTAAAATTGTCATTGTCAAACTTTATTGTTAAACCACAAAGTCACACTGAAAACAACACTGAAGAATACAAGAATATATTAAACTTTCACTCTACAGAGCATTTCACCATTATATCTGCAACAGTAATTAACTAAATCAATCAATGTGATATCTCTACTGACTGAAGCGATGCATCTCAAAAAATAAAAAATCTGTTTGCAAATGTGTTTGACTGTCAAAAATGTGAGCTTCTTCACTCAGAGCTGTTTGACTGGGACAGGGGCAAGGCTATTTCTGCCCAGACTCTCTCAGATAACTTTTGACTACTGCAGATAGGACCCAGGCCCAGTAAACTGCAAAGCTACCTGTCTTGACACTGTCAGTCCTATCGGTAACAGTGAGCTGCCAACGAGCTACGTGCTACCCTGAGAGAACCACACTGGTGATAAGGCAGTGGCGCTTTTTCCAGCCCGGAAACAACAAGCTACAGTACCGTGTAAGGGTAAATTAATGAGCAACTCTTAGCAGGGGAGATATTTATAATGAGATCCAATCTATATCCACATCATTAAAAACCAGAGCCTGAATTACCAAGATGGATGATTACTCAATGCATGATGGGTCATGTAAACGACCAAGCAGCACTAATCCCGTTTCATCCTAACAAACCAAAGCAAGAGCAAGTCCGGTCCCGACCAGCGGTGACCTATCAGGCATGAGGTAGAACCTCAATACGCAGAGGCAACACTTTAACCTGACACAGGCCTGTAAGTAGAATCCCAAATCGGGAGGAGCAGTGGCGGGGGAGATCCGGGACCTACCTGTGAGGCCCTTGTAGTCCATCAAGTCGAACATGATGACAGCCACACAGGACCAGGTGATGACCAGGGCCAGGACCAGGATCCAGGCCATGGGGGAGCTGAAGGTGGTGTACAGGTCATCCGTCACGGTTCTCTTGGACACCCTGACCGGAGGGTGACCCGCATCTCCGTTCTTGCCCTCGACGACCATGGTTGCGCTGGAGAATCGTGCTGGAAGAACAGGACACAAGATACTGTAGGTCGGCGCCGCAATGTGGAACCAACATGAAGACCAAGTGATGGTTCAGTTGGTTCCAGTCAAGTGAATTGATCCTGTGAAAGTGATCTCCCATCATTATTTTATTCGACGAGAGCGTTCTGTCCTTTTCCCGTGTGATTTTTTAAGACAAAAGCATATGTGTCTTTGATGACATTAAAGTTTACTGAATCTGAATCCAATGTCCTGTTTGGAATGTGTTGTCTGGGGTCTTGTGACATGACACACAGAACCACAGTAGTACCTATGTTTGTAAATAAATATACAGTAAATCTCAGAAGTTTGGAAATTTTCTTTGGTGGTAAATTGAGAGAGATGCCTTGGCCACGCTACCTTATAAAACACTACTGTGCATGTGGCCTTTATGAGCAACATTCATTTTACAACTCTGCTCATTGATTTACCAGAATGTAGCAAACTGGGTCACAATAAGCAATTGATTCTTGTGCCGGTGCAGTAGTTACAATGTGATGTTCATTCTCTAAAACGTTATATTCCGGTGTTGTACAGTAAAATCAAGTTGTAAATCAAAGTAGCCCTTGCTTGTTGCATGGGTTCTCAGGTGTGACTTCTGAGTCAGTCCATGACAGAGATACTGTAGCATCTGACTGAAATGCTGTTCCAGCCCCCATGATATGTGTGGGTGTATATGTACTGTATGGATGTACTGTAGGTTAAGGAGTTTGTGAGAGGGAGAGCATCAAATGGCGTGCGCGTGTCCAGGCGCTGGCAGTGTGTAAAGAGCTCAGACACCTGTTGGGTCTCTTCAATCTGGCCTGCACCCTGTTGTCAGTACAGAGGACCTATGGGTCCTGATGCCTTAAACTGCTGACTCAAGAGGCCCTGCTGACAGACACAATATGTCCTGCTTTCATACAGTGCCTTGTACACAGTGTGTGTGTGTGTGTGTGTGTGTGTGTGTGTGTGTGTGTGTGTGTGTGTGTGTGTGTGTTGAGGGGGGTGCTGTTATTGAAGCACCAACACATCAGCTAGAGCACTTTCTTGACTCACGGCTGCCTGAAATCGACAACACTGTCTTGGAGACCATTAGTTGATTCATGCCAAATAATCTTAGGACAGTAATTGGAAGTCAATAATTAGAGTCGGACAGTCGGAGTCAGCAGACCAAACGCTGATCTGATTTTGTATTATCTCCTCTTGGGTGCTTTACTCTGAGTCACTTCTAGGTCAATTTTAATTAAGGTTGAATAGAAGTTCTGACATCTTGGATCATGTTAAATAAAAGTCAAGCCTAGCTTATTCAAACTGCTGCAAGGTACGTCCATCTGAAAGAATCATTTGAGAAACGTAGATGGCATCCTCTCCTGTCAGCTGTAAGTGGCTATAGACCTGCACTACACTGCAAGCCAATGAAATCCCTTCTGACGTCACAGCATGTCAAGGCTGCATAGCAAATAGCGATGTGCTCTATGATATCCAGTATTTTTAGAAGCTGCCAATCATGATATTCCTTTACAAAGCAGGTTCAAAAATGGCTACTAAAACATTTCCACATATTTTTTTAACATTTAAAAGAAGAAAATGAAGTCACCTATAATATAGGAAGAAAATGTAAAGACATACTTAGACTTGTGCAGATACTGTACCTTCGATTCCCTCAGTCATGACAGTTTGAAAATGTTATTTCTGCAATTAATCCCTTAGGGCAAAAAAAATAAAGTTAACACTGGGGAAAAAGACACGTAGGTTCTAATCCTGTTTGGGTCCTAATCGTCGAGGAGAGATGAGAATGTCCCTACAAGGAATGACACAATCCAAATATATTTCACCTGGTGGACAAACGCTTGATTCTCCTGAAGAAGAGAAAATAAAAGAAATATATCAAAAGGTAATTGTCTCTTAGCTTCTCTGAAGAGGGTCCATTAACGTCCAGGGTGGGAAGAAAAGTTGAGGAGGAAAATGTTTCCGGGGCTGGCCAGTGGAGAGGCACCGATCCTGCCTAAAAGTTTTCCCTGCCCATGGTGGGCGAAGATCAGGAAGCACAGGGCTGTACAGGGGCTTCAAGGTAACCTTATCCCAGACTATTCTGCCCTGCCAGCCTGGGTTATTCTTAGAGCTAGCCGCGCCAGTTACATTCTGCTTTGCCTTTTTAGGCTAGGGGCGTGATCCCGCTACAGGCGACCTGAGCTGTCATCGAGTGAGGTCGCAGTGGGGAGGGGGCATCAGAAGTCCTCTCCTGAACGGCCCACTTCCCCCTGTTGGCCTGGCCAGGCCACCAGCAGACAGTCACATCACAGTGGAGGGAACAGGCCACAAGCAGGAGCTGTTCATCTGGCCCACAGACATTTACTAGCTTGCCTGAGTACCGGCTAGATGGAAGCCAAGTGTCGTGTCTACCCCTTTGAACTTGAAATAAAAGAGACAGAATATGCACCAGCAGTCTTGGGTTCCAGATTTAATTCCTTTTGGTTCGACTTTACAGATAAAAACAGATAAAAAAAATCTGTGCCCTTTTTTATCTGTTTGCCAGTCTGGGAAGTCAATGGCCAATGACTGCTTCACAACTCAAACAATTGGCAGCTGACTTAGACACAATTATTCCAATTATTCCTAGAACATATTAATAGCTGTAAATCCAGAAGATATCCGATAAATAGCCTGGATTATATTACCACCGACATTGTACGATTCTTAAATTGATGTAGGCCTACATCTCAAAACAAAAATCTAAGTCAAAAACACATACAAAAGAAATCTGTAACAATGAAAACGTGCTGTTTGATTTTGTCAGTCACATCCGACCCAGAGCTGGAGGAAGAATACTGCAAGTCCAAAATTTTATGCACTTGACCTTTCTGGAAGAAAATGTAGACATTTTCTCTACACTCCTCTATTGGCAACCGCTCATCTCTGCTGAGAAGCCTTTTTGACAGGCTAAAGCAGTTTAATGGCAGTCTGATGATCCATGAATCCAAATTAAGGGCTGAAAAGACATTTCACTAGAGGATATAAAATACAGTACCCTATGAGCTTTTTTCAAAGAGATGGAAATGTACTGTAGCTTTGCATGTAACCTTCACAGGAATCTATTGTATCTTTTGATTAACATGTGCCGGCATTCAGATTAGGGATTAATAAAACAATCGGTACTCCTCCGTAACTGCTAACAGTCATTGTGTTGGCACCCTAGCACGGGTAACTGTACAATATGTACGGTTCAGGTAAAACAGAGGGAGCAGATGATGAAATTGTGTGCAATCGTCGAGGAAAAGACCTCCCCCTGCAGAGCAAAACACTGGTGTATGAGTGTGGTGCACACTGGCATTCACAACCACTGTCCTTCTACCGGATCGACACCTTCAGGGTATCATTACACCACGAAAGCCCCAAAGCATTTTGAAAACCTTAAATAGTTTCTAGCGACAGTGACAGAGCCAAATGCACGACCAGCGCATGGTCTCTGATATTACTTATTGACTATGCGCTTATGCAAGTCTATCTAGGTCATAATCACAGCTCAGCCTGTCTTACAGCATAATACTCATATGCCATATATCTCTGGATGCTTTCAGTACCTCATTTGTTTTTTCAGAGCAGTGACGGCAAACGTGGGGTGAGAGTTGGACTAGAACAAGCTTGACATGAGGCCAACGATGCAATGAGCTGAACTTGGACTGGCTTTATAAGCAAACCGTTCAATGAATACAGGCAAAGCACCACAACGTCCTCGATCTATCAGACACAAGCTGCATCCTGAAACGCGTTCGGATCGGAATAGCGCAACAAAATCACCTATTTTCTAGGTTTTCTGTCAACCAGGCAAAACATTTACTCTAAGGTGCAATCTTTACATAAATATGCGAGGCACTAAAAGTCATTCTGTTGATGTTTTATCACTAACCTGCCACTGTCCGGAGCCCCAGAAACCAGACCCTCATAAGTCTTCAAAGGAAAAAAGGCAACATCTAATAGCAAATGGAAACCCTCTCTGCTACGGCTGTTAGAACTGTGAGCACTGTTTACTTCTCATTGGTTTTCCTGGGTTTCTGTGGATGAAGCATAATGTTGGACATCCCTAACTGATCAAGGAAAACGATGTCCGCAGTTCTGCTGCTGATGTAGTCGTTAATAACTAAAGGCAGCTGGCCTCAAGTGCAGTATAACTATTCAAGCTGAATTGCCATTATAGAGAAAGGGGATCAAAAAATGATGATCAAAACAAACGGTCGATGTGCGACTGACTCCACAAAAACATGTAATGACGTGAAGGGTTAGACCCCCAGACACAGCGACAATGCTCCAAATGTGTTAGGCTACAGTTTGGCTGTGTCAAATCAAATCATCTTTTTGTCCTGTCAGCTTTAAGTGGCCATCTGGATTCATGTTATGTCGAGTAACAACTGAGCATGATGCTGAGGGGAAAACGTGAAAACACAAAGGGCTGACTGAGCTCTCAGACAACACTACGGATTTAATTGTGAAGTAGAAATGACTTGGGTATCACACCGCTCTTCTAGTAAACCTATCGGGGGAGTCAGCCTTCGTTTGAAGAGCCAGCTGATTTGATGTTGTTTGTCAGAATATTAGATGCGATACAATCTGAATCAGAGGGTTATAACATGTTTGGGATTATGCATATTCTGCTTTATGATCATTTCCCCCCATCTCTTCCAGCCTACAGGCCTTTTTCAGGCAGGGCCCTGCATTTCCTCAGGCTTGAGATGAACACATGATAAGAAATCTTATGTACGCTGCAGGGGCCTTTGTCAAGTCACTCTCAGAATATAAAGTGCACATTCACTTGATGTATGCCTGACAGAATACTGTTTCTAATGGTTTTGAGTAGACAGTCGTAGATAGGCTAGACCACCACATGCAACATGGGTGAGTGCAATTATCTATTCTCGGGTTTGATGGATTCTTGTTCTGCAGGTGACAACCAGAATAATTAATGTGCCTCATGCCTGTCTGACTCTAATGTTGTTACCTAGATATGCAGGTTTCGTTCACAGGACTAATCCATAAAAGCTTGTCCTTCGAGCCAAGAGAATATCAATAGTGACTCAACTGGGATTTCAACCATAGCCCTCTCGGATGCAGGCCCAGTACGTCACAGCCACTCCATCACACTAAACGCTACAGTGAAACATTCACTGCAAAGAGATTTAGCAGCTAGTGATAATTCATTTGGCAAATCAGACCATGTTCATTTTCATACTTGTTTTGTCCTGGACCCCCATGGAAATCAAATCCACAGCCCTTGCCATCCACAACCCTTGCTGAGCTACGCTAGTTTGTATAGTGGGGTCAGCTAAGCACATCAACCGCTAACCCTGGGGGGCTGCTCACAGCTACAGACACTTCCTGAAAACTCAGTAGCTGGCTGGCCAGCAGCATTGCTTCTGACTGACTCTGCTAACAACCGAATGTTTGACAAATTAATGCTAGCTAGCTCATGCCTATTGTGAACTTCAGAAATACTTCTATTTGAAGGACAAAAAAGCCTTAGTTAGGCTTTTCCTCAACTAAAATGTTGATTCCTCAACTAAAAATATCAACATGGCCTAAGTGGTGCTGCCACAAATACAACAGTGTTCAGTTGTGAAGTCATTGGTTCACTGGTCTAAGGCATTTTTCCCGTCACTACGTCTCCAAAGTTCCACGGGCGGTGGGAAATGTATTCCTTGTCTCAATGCGCTCAAAAAAATTGTTCAGGCAAATCAGGTTAAGAAAGCAGTGTGTTAAGAAGCAAAATGGCTCAGACCACACTTTCGGCACGACTATACAGAGGCCATTGGGAGTTGCTGCTATAAGACTTAGTTGTAACAACTAATTGGATACCGTGAAAATGTAATTACCGCTAGCCATTCAACATACAACCCCTCCCTCTCCCCGAGACAAGCGGCCCAGAGCCAGGCTAAATTACAGGCAGCCAGCACCTCAGAGGACATCTGATTCCAGTCACATTTCATTATAGCAACCCTCCAACAAGCTCCACATAGTAGCCTACCCTGTGTTGAGACGGTACGCCATCAATGAAGGAGTTGCTGCTGAGAGTTACATTGTGTTTTGCCATATGCCCTCTTTTATTTATTGTCAAAGCCAGCAGTTCAAAGAAAAGGAGGCATTTAAAGGTTGCTAGGATGCCAATGCTGGGATGCCTTCGCAACATTGGGGAAGGAAAGGTTTTATATTTATTTTTTCTTTATTTTTGAGAGGGGGGGTGAGAGCTTCCCTTGGGGCAGAGAGATGTAGCGGCTCAAAACCCCAGTTCCATTAAATGCATTACAGTTGCTCAGCAGATGAGTTTGCTCTTCTCAAGCAGACCAGGAACCGACAATGGTTTTACTTCTCTTGCCCCGCTCATCATCATCAGCTTGGGCCCTCATGACACTGATCTCACTGCCCTCAGTGGTACTGCTGAAGCTTCCTGCGGTGAGTAACACACAGGTTGGGGAGAAAAAGGCACTGTAAATTGCTGTGGATTACGGTGTGAAATATAAACATAAAATGTTCATGAATAACAGGAGAGCGTTTTTGGGCAGGCTTAAACAGCCACAATGCTCTGTCAATGGGCTGTTTCCATTTGCCAACATCCTGCATGTCCCCAGGGGTTTATGGCCGCTGAAAGCAAAGCAAATCCAACTTTCCTTTTACACCTGGTGAATGCTACCATCCAGATTGCCATTGAGTGTGGGTGACAGTCTGTGACTGTCGAGAGAGGTAAAGAAAACTCACATGCCGACATGCAGACATGCAAACACACGCACAGACCCATACACACACACACACACACATACATAAGCAATGTATAAATGCAGTCAATCATTTTTGGCTTCATTTGCCCATTTCTGTTCAATGTCTCAATCCAGACCGGCCGCAGTTTAAACGGTGCTCCAGTTGTAGACATGAGTCATGTGCATCTGCAGCCTTGCATAACTGAACTACTAATCTGTCCCATTGACATTAGGCCTCCGTCACCATGAGCACAGTGAATATTAGTTTGGTTCAGTAGTTTAAAGGCTCCATTCCCAACTCAAACCCCCCAAGTTTTAACATGAACTCACAGTCCATTGCTTACGCAAAGCCGTTCATACACGGTATATGTTACGTGTGTTGACCTTATGAACAGGAATGTGGAGGCAAATGCACTGCACGTGTTCTTATCGATCCTTCTCATCTGGGTGATATTGGTTTGAACCACAAACATTAAAATTCAGGTGGTAATTCTGGCCATTTTCCTTTGTAAAAGGACCCATGAGCGCCATAATGTGAATTTCATCAAATTTGATGTGAAATAAAAGCTGAGAGTCTACTGATAAATGAACAACTGTACATAAATGTTTTTAAAACATTATATTAACATTATATATAACATTATACATTATATTGGTCACTGCAGGTCACCTGCTACCAAGTTCCAATGTAACTGTTATTTTCAGAGAATGTCATAATTAGTTACATTTTCATCACTTAGCTGTTATCCAAAGCGACTTGCAAGAGCCTTGCTCAAGGACCCAATAACTGTTTTGTTTTTCTTACATTGACAGCTAGAGGATTAGAACAAGCAACCTTCCATTTGCCGGCCAAATACTCTTGATCACCAGGCTGCCATATGAAATCCTCTCCAAAAATGCTAATTCAGTTGTAAATTAAATTTACTGTTCAGGATGAGACAGGTGCCCGACATTTTGACACAGGACATACGACTGGTCTCCAACACATTACGTCCCACATCTACTGGCTGTCCCTAAAGTTGTAGCAGAAGAACACACATTTGGCTGCCAGAGAAGTACATTACATTTTTCACCACAACAAAAGCTTGTTTTTTTACCTTTCAGTCACAGCGTAAAAGGAAATGTTTCTCTTTCTCTAGCTCTACTTAGCTCTAACGCTAGCGGAGTCCTTTCTGGGCGGTCAGTTTGGCCTGTGACAACCACTTCTCTATGGCCAGGCTGTGCTCACCAAGTCAGTGTTTTCCTATCTTAGTCATCAGACAGTCTACCACACTATTCATTTGGAACCATACAGCATGGAAATATATTTAGATTAGTTTGGGGTCTTTCCAATAGGAGTGCTTTTTTGATACTTACAATCTAAGAAGTTGTTCATAAATTCTACAGTTAGTCCGGGCAGACTGGAACATGATTCTAGCTAGCGTGGGCATTCATAGCAAGAATTAAATAGCATAAGATAGCGTAACAGGGTGGCTCATTCATTTTCAATGGAGTCTTGGCAGTTAGGGGAATTCTCCCAAAACAAGCGGTGCGTGTGAACCCTGCTTGCCAAACGGGGAAAATAGAAAACTGGTGGAGAAGCTAATCCCTGTTAGCTAGCTTTTATCAGTAGGGAACAACATGGACAATGCAGTCAACATGGGTACTAATTAATTGATTAGAATGCATTCACTACTGAGCTGTGGTTATTTCACCTAGCACTTATGGTAAGTCGCTAAGGATAAATCTTTATGCTGTTTTTTAGACAGGTTTGCTTCATAATTTGTCACCTCAAGCTCAATTTCTCTGTCCGTCCCTTCTGAATGCTGCAATAGGCTCTGAGCATGTTTTGACTCTTGACCAACCAGATCAATGGAAATTGCAGGTTACACAGGCCAGGCACAATGTACAAGATTTAAGGCGACTTTTCACTTTCCTTCAATAACCAATTCTTTTTAGCAAGTGTGATCACTCCTGACAGAGTCTCTTCATTAAGCAATCTATACCTACTTCTTGTGGTGTGGCATGTCCTGGCCTAAGGAGTTTCTCAACCTCTTCAATACACCTCCACTGCAATTATAATGGCATTGTAGGATGATCTATTCAACCTATCCAAGAGAATAAACCACACCTATGTGATTTAGAATTTTGGTGATCAACATCTTGCTGTTATCTGATTTCAGTTATTGCTTGGACTATTTCAATCTTTGCTTTTTTGTCTACTGTAACTGTGTTGTTTATTTTTTTGTTGCCTTCACAATAACATCCTGTGCTTAACTGAAGCCCCTCTACTTCTAACACAACCCATGGGTCCTCTCATTCCCTGGGACCGTGATTGTTTCCTGTCCAAGAAGGGTGAGTGGCTGTGTCAATGTCCTCTCACTATTGGATGTGAAGTCACTCACATACACAAACACAGTCACTTTATTAAAGATTAATGTGATTTTAATCATTGGCAGCGTTTAGTTCACTGCTATTTTGCTCGTGTTGTATTATCATGGTTCACAGGGTGAAACCATAATTTTTTTCTTGACATGGTTAGCTAGCTCAATCATACGTGTAGATAGGTAACGTTTTAATATGACACATAAGAATTAGAAGTCATGAGTGAATAAAAAAGAAACTGGCATTGTGAAAAATCGGTGATACTGTTGTCTCATTTAAACGCACATATCCGCTAACCCGTTTAACTTAGAGACTTGAAACTTTTTGTGCAGGTATCTTTTCTCATGCTGAAGTATTTTGCTTCAATTAAAAATAATGTCCGCCAGGATGTCTGGCGAGAGAACTCATGCGCATCACGCTTTGGAGTGTAAATTCTGCACATGTTAAAAGTAATTGACAACTTATTGGTTTATCTATAAAATGTATTGCCCAACTAACTGATTTTGTAAAATTACAAATTTATTTTGGGATCAACCCCTTCAAGCATAATTTGCTAGATGACACATGCAGGAAAGAGGTTCATTTCCTACCTACGTATATCCATGCAATCTTTTTGAAACAATTTGTATTGCGCCACTAACGGCAAAATGTCTTGCGCAACTAATGTCTAGTACATCTAAGTCACTGCCAAAAGAAAATCGAAATTTTAAAAGTATATTCAGCAAACTCATGCCCAAAAAATCAATTGGAGTGAAAATTTGTGACAAAAAACTTACTTGCATCTCGAATGTAATATATTTTTATTAATTGAACTTTCTTCATACAGAGAAATAAACTGAGTCCATCCACTTTGCTCGGTACATTAGTAGCTTTAAAAGTTCAAATTCAAAAGTTTATTTATCAAAAGCACCGAATAACACAGGGTCATCCTGCACAATGAAATTCTTGTGACATGGCACCCGACATCTACGTAGTGAGAATAAAAAAAATATAAAGCAAAAATATCGCAAAAGTATAGCAATAATATACATAACAATGTAAACTTTAGGTTGGTTGATTTTAGGAAAAACTCCCAAGATGTTCCATGAATCTCAAAATTGATAATCTCAAAGCAAATTGCTTAGTGCCCTCCACAGGGTGTCTTCCAGAGAGTGGAAAGGGGACCAAAAAACCAATCAACTTTATTTGGAGAACAGCCAAGTAGGATGCAAATTACTGCTCTTCAGTAACCTCTAACCCTGTCACATAAATCAGTGAATCAGGGAGAATCCATTGAACACAAGGGGGAGATGAAGAGCTCAACAGAAAGGTCTCACTGGAGATACAGTATAGTAACTGTAATTTGATATGTACCTTTGTCATTTATCAGAATCAAGGCGAATAGCAAACCTTTGCTTTGCGACGCATGTAACAACAAACTGTTCAAACTTCATGACCCCTCTTGATGTTAAAAAGAATATTTAAGAATTTTGAACCAAATTTCCTGCAAATGTTCACGTCGTTGTGGAGTGGAAAGAAAATGCTGCAATTCTACAAATTCACTTATTATTTCCCACAATTTCAATGTTTTTGCAAAAAATTAAGAGACCACTGCACCTTTTTCTTTCCTTTCCAAAAAGTTGAAAAGGAAGGTTTTGAGTGAGGAACAGAAGCATTCATTTCGCAGTAATCTCTTAATCTTAACCCTTCTGTTTCTTACTCAAAACTTTCCTATTCAACTTTTTTGGAAAGTAAAGAAAAAGGTGCAGTGGTCTCTTAATTTTTTCCAGAGCTGTACATCTGCCTTAGTGATTTTTCTTGTTTTTTTTTATTTTTGTCTTTTGGTAACAGTCGAAAGTGGCTGCCCTAGATTGTGAGCTGATTATATAAGTTTATAAACTTCAGAAGGTTTGGCCATTGGAAAGGCTTCACCTACAGTATGTCAAGATGATCATTATCAAAATGTGACAGGGTTGGTCAGGGTTGGCTCCATTGTTGGCAAGTAAGTAAGCCTGTATTGGCAGGATTACAGTACCTTAAAGCCAAATGTGGTTAATTTTGGACCCTTCAGTATTTTTGTTTCTTTGTTTTGTCAGTCTTTCTGTCAGTAGTATTTTTTGCAAAACCTTTTGGCATATTATCACCTATCATTTGGCGATATTCTGCGTTATGAAGCGAAAGGCAAGGTCATTCTCACATGCTTAAATCAGATGTGGTTCCACTATATTTGGACCCTGTCTGTAAATGTGAAAGTGGGAGGTAAAAAATGGCACATGCACATATCGGGCCTACTGTATGTCTGTGATTAAAACAAATGCCCAAACCACAAGGGGGCACAGGGCTATGGAATGCAGCCTGTCTCAGGTGCTTATTAAAATAGTAATTACATTGCACTGTTGCAGCAAAGGCATGTTGAATTTAATTGGTTCATTACGAGAGCTTCTATAATCAGCCTACAGTGTTGCTCTGAATAGACTCACAGGTAAGGACATTATAGCATTATTATAACATTGTTTGACAAATGCCAAACTCCATGCATGAAGACAATATAGGTCACTGGTATAAAGGGTTTATCCTAAGTTGCAAAAGCCCCAAGGTCATTATTATCTCTGTAAATGATGTGCTTGAGGTGTGTCTGAAAATGGAAAGAAAAGGTGGGTTGCTCACTGCCCTCTATTCATGGCTCATATGTTGTGTTAGAAACCCCTCTTTGTTTTCATCTCATTTGGATATGAACAAATATTTCTGTATAAATATGTTTATTTTACCACAGATTTAAGAGTGTTGTTTATCCTGGAATATAGGCCCTTATGAAAAATAATTGCCAACTTAATCAGTTGAATGAAAGTTTTACTTCCAGTTAACTACTTCACATTCATTTTTGCACTTCATTAAAGACTTGAGAAGGAAACATACTGTACTGTCATTTATAATGAACCACCAACCCTCACTGACAGAAACTGAATGTGTGTTCGAGAAGATCAAAACAGCAATGTATAATGCATAATGTATAAATTGTGCCAGACTGATCTACGAATAAATGTGGTGTTATTTATGATGCAAGGTGATTTGCAAATTAGTCAGTTGGCAATGGCCTGTAGTCATTTTGATCTTCTCAAAGATGGCCTTAGACATAAGGGTGTGGTTTCACAGACACAAATTAAGTCTAGCCTAGCAATAAAAATAAATTGCCATGGAAATTCTTCATTGAACTGATTTTTTATTCAAGGACTGGGCCTAATCTGTGACTGGAAAACCATGGGAATGTGTGTTAAAGGTATATTTCACCAAAGAAAATTATAATGTGGCTGTAGTGCATAGCGCCTATCTTTAAAATCTCATTGGGGGAAAGCATTGCATCTGTGGACGAATTAATAAAGTACTAAAATATAGTTTAATTAAAATACTGTAGCATGTAAATTCCCCATGCAATCTTTTTAATTAGATTTTTAAATCATCACTTTATGGCTGATTTTATTATATTCTATGATAACTCAAATAACTTTTTATCATGTATTTCCATAAACCTCCTTTGGCTCCTTATGAAAGTCTGACTGGGAACCAATCTGTATATTTTTCAATACACATGAATAATTTGGTGATTTAGAGCACAACCCTTTTACTTAAACAATCAGTCATTGGTCTATCATAATAAAATCAGCCTTGTAAAATTTGCCTGAAAGTACCATCTCACCAAAACAGGCAGAAATTCAAGGGTGTTTTTTCAAACAGCCCTTAATAATGATAAAATTTCAATGTAATTCCTTATATGAAATACTATACGTTTAGTATATAAACACCTTTTAGACAGCAAGGGGCCTTTTAAGAGTTAGTGGACAATGAACGGACAACTTCAGGAATGGCAATTAAACTAGCAAACATCAGTGACATTCTAATTTTTTACTAATATTAAGTATTTAAGCCTTGACAGATTATTGTAGTTTTATGTTTTCATAATCTGTCTAATTAGTTATACAGTGCTGAAAAAAAAGATGATTTCCATGAAATACTTGTTTTTAAACATCTGCATATATGGTCTCTGAAGAAATAAGAAAACACAGGCAAATAAATATATAAGGAGCCCTCTGTAACTAATGGGATACAACAAATGTTGGTTTCTATTGTCTTATTTTGGGACTATACTCCAAAGTTTTGATTGAAATCAAACATTTACCATGAAGTTAACCTCCTCTACCCAACCGATATGCATATCTCCTTCTGTATTGATTATAGAGCCTTCCTGTTTTCTTAACAGTGACCATCACACTCTAAAGAATCTGCAGGTATAACGCATTTGCACATTACACTGAAAGAAGCCTAGAATATCTGTGTTTCATGACAGTAATTCTGATAAGACAACCAAGCAAAATTATTTATAAAACCTTAACGTGTGACACAGTTATGACACTGCATATAAAAGCAGGGAGTCTAGGCTACAAGACTGTATTGTATGTTTTTGCATGTTACTTACACACGCTTTGTGAGATCAAATTCTATCAAAAGACATGCTTCCCAAATGTGTCATCTTACAAAACCAACTGTTGCAACCAAATAGTTGGGGTTTCAAAAGAATTATCTTTGTATCAGCCATCGGACATTGACATTTTTTCTCTGTGATGTACACAAGTTTCAAAGGAGGCGTTTAAAATCAGGCATGTCCTGATAACATCAAGTCTCTTAAAACAAACAAAACTGTCTGTGGGAAAGCAACACTCGGCAGGCTGGGCTGAATTACATTGCGCACCTGTGTGCCAGCCAACAGCTAATTACTTCTTCTATGGTTTTATGGCTGTCCACAAACTAAGGTGCAGTCCACCACCTGCCGTGCTGGAGTCCAGTGAAGTTAGTGTTATAATTCAGCCACATCTCTCAGTGCTTATGTTGGGTCAATCAGTTCAAACTGTAATGCAATATAGCAAACGTTCAATCAAATTGAACATACCCATATGTGTTTAGTGCTTTGCAGCACTTCATGAATTTTTAAAGGATCAATATCGTTCTGTACAGCACTTTCAGGTGAACACTCCTCGTTAATTTCTCATGTTTAAAAGCTTTGTCTGGAATATCGAAGCTAAATCAAAATAACAAAGTCATATCTGATTCCGACTGCACATCGACCTATTTAAAGCCCAGGAGTTTATCCCACAGACGTAAAATATCCTCAACAAAAACAATGAATGACACAAAATTTTTGTTCATGGCAATAGACAAATTGTAACGGAATGGATACCAGGAAGTAAAGTGATTTGATAGACCATTATCACCCCCAAACAACATCCTGGGCTATGACTTAACCGTTGTTCATTATCATAGTCCATATAATGACTTGAGTGTCTCTATTTGTGAAGCACTAAACAGAGGAAAAATCCTGCATATGTCATAGGTACCAGACAGACATTTTTTCAATTTATTACCTAGTTCCAGGTCACTAAGTATTATTCATAATTTGGTGCATTTTTAGTATTCTGCAGGATGCCTTTTGGTTTGCTGCTTTCTCTGTGTTTGTCTGTGTCAGTGCAGGCTATAGGCTATGCCAGTCACAGTGTTTCAATGCCTGTGTAGGTATTTTATGTAACTTAATGTTCACTGCCCATTAAAAGGAGTAGTCGTGCTGCAGATGTGTAGAAGAATGAGTATGCTGTATATGTATTATGGCCTTTTCAAAATCTGCTTGAAATCATAATACAGACGACCAAATATACATACATGGGCCGAGTTACTTTCTGTGTCTGGTGTTATACACTTTAATCTCGAATTCAAGCCACACTGCAGCTGATTGTCTATCCACTCATAGGCTCGTGCATTATTCTGAGTGACAGCTGGGGATGTGCCACTCACCCTGAATCTCAAGTTCAGTGAAGGTGAAATCTCGTTGTTGAAAGGAAGATAGCTTTATCACACCTCTAAATTAAGACAAAGTCAAAAAGTTCAATAAATGCTGTCTGAGCTTACTGAGGCTTTACAGAGGTGGACAGTCACATGCTTTACTGCCAGTTAATGCAGCCATTAACAGCTCTAAAGACAGACACGGGACTGCTTCTTTAGATTTGCCAAACAAGATTTGACGATCCGTTGCACAGAAAGGGCATTGAGGATAATGACATGCTGCATGTTTATTATACATTTGGATGTAACAAGGACATATAATTACCCCATAGGCGAGAAGTTATATTAGTGCCAAATTCTGAATTATTAAATGTCCACACACTCTCACATACCAAGAAGACTATAGATAAGCCTATCCCAGCTCAGTTATCTTCATTTTTATTGGCTTGTTTGTATAGCCTACACCACTTTCCCATAGGGTTGGCTCAAATTGTTTATGACAACCATCCAGCTTAAAAGTTAAAATGTCACAGCAATTCCGCGACAGAGCTCAAGTGTAGCAGCAGCAGCAGGCATCTGGCCCAGACAGATACTGTGAGTAATAAACACATTTCCACTAGTCTCTATATCTCTGTATGTATCAGTTTTAGAGGTTATTCAAGGAAAACGATTCATAGATTACACTGGATGAGCTATGCTAGTCTTCCATTTCTTTCTAAAAAAAAAAAAAATCCAAGGAAGGTGCATGGATGCCCATAGTCATTACCCCCAGGTTGTCAACCTGCATATTCAGTACATGATACTGTCAATCAAGATTATCGCGATAATTAAACGATGTCATGAACACTGTTGGTGCTGGTGCGCATGTGCTTGCGTCCGTGTTTTCTCCGTTTACCCATGAATAATATCTCGCTAATTGATCAGATTCTAAATGTTTAAGTAGTCTGTCAACAAAATAATCTCTTTGTCTCTCTTTGTTCTCTGTGTGTATGTATGCGCATAAAAGTGTGAGAGAGAGAAAGAGAATGGCAGAATAGTTTAAGAGACGTCCGGGGGGACTGAGAACAGACCATATGACAACAGGCCATTCTTCTGTAGGTCTACAGCAAGGTCTACAATTTACCCCTTTGAGCGTGTTGTTTTGGAGTCAGTTTGTTGTTCAGTCGGTGGCTATATGATGGTTGGAAGTGAATGTAGGCCTACATGCCTTTGGATGTTGGTGTGCTAAAATAAATTATTGGCCTATTAATGTTCTGTCACACATCCAGGTTTTAGGACACTTCCTGAATGTTACTACATGTTCAAATCTGTTAAATTCAGTAACATATCCAGATTACTATGAATTGAAGTTATGATATCATTCCGAAATGCCGTATATAGCCCATACCATTTGATAATAACAATAATAATTGCATGTCATGTATCAGACAGTGCATACTTGAATGCTACAAAGGAAGGGGATCGGTTTTTGCTCATGAGCACCACTTCCACAACTACTGGCTCAAATTTTAGAAGAACGCAAAAGTGCACCTGGAATTATGAAATGACATGAAGGAGTGTTATTGGGGTCTATGACTTGAGTTTAGACTCGCTCAGGTGGAACACTTGCAAATATTGCTGCTTGAATCAAAAATGTCAAAAAAGGAACCAGAAAGATGCAAAACAGTCGTGCATTTCAAAAATATCCTTTTGAAAATAATCATCTCGTTTTCAAAAGTAACTGTAATTTTAACAAACAACGGATTGCCATCATGACACATTAATCAGAGTACAGGACATGTAACGGATTAAATCTGTCCCTTTACTCCCCAACGCATGCACAAGGCTCGCGGATCTTTTTATTTAAATTAATTTGCATTTTCTTATGGTTGACGGACCGCCCATCATATTTACATGAGATGAATCAAAATGATCATTAGTGAGTTCAATATCATCTCAACTCCCTGCGATTGACGCCCAGTGCGAACCTGAGCGCAAGGCTAATCCAGAGTATTCAGTGACGGCCAGGTCCTCAGCTGCGCTCTATATCACATCTCTGCAGCTCAGCGTGAGAAAGGAATCTAGCCGCTTCCCTGCTGTGAATAAACACTGCGTGCGGTTCACTCAATCTGGAGCGTCAGATGGTGGGGCTGGCGACCGCGCAAGGTGCACGGCGTCTCTCTTTTGTCCCTCTTTATACTGGACTGTCTGTTCTACCGACCATAGTCTAGGACAGCGTTTCTCTGTGTGTAGGCTAAGTGCAGAATGTTAAAATATCCAACAGGGGACAATGAGCGGTTATGAAATCCAGGCGATTGAGGAGCATAGGCTAGGACTCTGTTCGGCTCCTCCGATATCGGACAAGAACTGACATTCTCATATCGTGGCGCTTTATTTAGAGCAGTCATACAAAATAACGGCGGACTACTTTGAATTCTGCATTTCCAATTTAGCACTAAGGGGAAAAAAGTAAAAAGACGCAGTTTAGTTCAGTTGCACACCAGGACCCGAACATCCAGATCTTGGAGGGAGGAGCGATTAGAAGAACCCCATCGCCATAAACAACACTGGCTTTGTTTCTCAGCAAAGGAGCCTTTCAGAAATAGCCTGGCACATTTAATTTCTTCAAGTGCCACTGTGTTCTGGGGATACTATTCTGTCATTTGCTCACTGGCACTTTATTCTGGACCATGTGTGATTGAATTTTTAATGACATTTTTCAGATGATTGAATTGTAGTTTTGACTGCTGGAGTCATTCAGACGTATAATAACCAGGGAACCATGGTTCTAATTAAAAGCTGACCGACTTCCTGAATTTTGAACAGCTGGAGATGTAGGCTAATTCAAACAGCTCTCCTGTTTGATGAGATAGCATATAGGATTATAACATTTCTGGACCACTCATATGTCTTCAACTCATGCTACCTGGATACCCGTAGACTAATCATATTGAAAAGTAAATACGGAGATGAGTACACAGGTATGTCAATAAAAACACTGCTTTGACAGAAAAGCGTCGGAAATTTTGGACTTGGATCCGAAGCGCGGGCTGCTTTACAGCGCGGTCGTGTCATTGCTGGTGTCCAGGCCACCTGCTGAGAGATTCTGGGATTTGGGAGTTACAACGATCCACGTGGAGCGGAGATCCAAAGTGGACAGTACACAATGGGTTGTTGCAGTGGCCGGTGCACGCTGGCCTTTTTGTGTGGCATGCAATTGGTAAGTTGAGGATTTTAATGACTAAACGTTTAAGATTTCTTTATGCCATCGCGAGTCAACTAATCTGCTCCAAATCAATCGCTGAATAATTAAGATGCGCGGTATCGAATACGCAATTAATTTCCCGGGAAATATTATAATTTGGGGTACTGGCTTAACACAAAGGGGCGCGCTCATACATCTGCTTCTCCGGGTACTGACTGAACGGACTTCGTGAACCCTCACCAGTTTTACCACCCGGTGCTGATACCGGGAAAGTCAGGAGCACATTTCTGGCCGTAAGTCAGGGTTACGTTTCATTACAGTAACATTTAGGCTAATTGTGGAATTCAATTGACTGGAGCTGATAATGCTGTCATAAACGATTCACATAAACTCACTGAAGTGCTGCTAGTGGTCAGCATAGGCCTATTGTACTTTGCCGGTGTTACCTGGGTAACATGGTCACATCCAGTGGCTGATGTCAGACGTGATGATGTGCTGTACAGTAGCTTGGAGAATCACGTCTGCTAGCATGTCTCTTATTAGGATGTCTCCTGAATGAAAATATGTTAATTATTATTAAAGATTAAAAAATATTACTTATATCCCTAATTTCATGTATGGGTTAGGGTTAGGTGTATATCAAAACGTGACCAATAGCCTAGTGAGTTACTGGGTTTAACTGAGACTGTCCACCATCTGGTATCTATGAGGAATCATCCTGCAGAGTCATAAGACAATTGTTTAGTCTTGTTCAGCTTGCCCCTTAAGCATGTACAGCTGGCCATTTTGTGTGTACATGCCTTATACCTGGGCCCCTGTAAAAGAGACTTTTCAGAGAGAGTTGCGATGGACCAAGCCAGCCCATGGAGTCTTATCTTGAACTGTTCGGTATGTTGGTGAATATATGATGGTATGACGTTTTTTTGCTATAAAAGGTCCTGAGAAACTGGTTGGGATACAGAGCATCATCAACTCTGTCAAGAATCAAAATATTTTAGAGCAAATTGTTGCTGCCCCCGCTAGGAGGTTAAAATTAGGATGTTCCAACATGGCCGTTGTCCAAACTAGATCCACAAAATAACTCAAACTTACCGAATTTATCAATCCAATTTATTTTATAAAGCCATTAAGGAAAAACACCCAAGTATGGTGACCACATAATTAAACTTTTGCACTAGCCATTTACCTAAACCTCATTCATAACCTGTAGGGTGAGCCACTGGCGGGCCGGTGTGCAAGCTGTCCTTACGGCTTTCCTCAGTTGAATATAAAAATTCCACCGGAGGTTTTAAGGTTAACTGCCTTGGTGAAGAGCAAAGCAACATATATTGTCATCTTAGGGATTTGATCTGGCAACCTTTTGGTTACTGGCCCAATACTCCCGATATTACCGAAGGCTATTTGCAGACTCCATAACATTTCAAACTTATGACCATTCATGATTATTAGACCATTAATTCTTAGACCATTCATGATTCTTACATTTTGATAGATTTTCTTTTCAGAATGGTCTGAACTGTCAAATGGTCATGGAGTTAAAAGAAGGTCTCTATTTATTTGGTAATCACAATTAATACATTTAGAAAATTGTCTTTGAAATATCATATCAAACATTAACATCAGGGCTTTAGCGGTCCAGGGCTTTAGAACAAAGGTATCGATGTATGCAGACGGCTCAAGTTTTTTCTTGAGTTTGCAGTCAGGTTCTCTCCAGTCTCGTTGGGGATTTAGATAACTTCTTAACCTCACTGGATTAAAACTTAATTAGGATAAGTGTACCATATTCTGTATTGGATCATTAGAAGACAACTTTTATTTTATTTTTTTAGTATACAAAGGAAATGGACTGATGGTGAAGTACACTACGTGGTATTCAGATCCCTAAAGTTTAAAAGGAACTGGCGTCAAACAATTTTGACAGAAAGTTGACAAGATCTTGCAACAATAAGCCACATTTCGGATTAACCCTCTAGTCATATTACAGTTTATATACTGATAGCATTGTCTACTCCATATGATCCATTTTAAAAACAACTGAAGCAAAAATTATTTAATTTAATTTGGAATGGTAAACCAAGTAAAGGTAAATGTGCTTAGCATATGTATACAATAAATAATGTTTTTATATCATATTAAATATAAACATTACATTTTGAAGCATTAGACATCTCCCTAAATCCAAATTCCCAGATATTTATATATGGAAACCTGATCAATGTGACAATCATCAAATGAGTAAATGTGAAGTCCATCTGACATTTTTTTGAGAGAATTATAGTGCAATATTTATTTAGTTTTTAGTAAGGTTTAAATCAGGGGTTTTCAACTCTGGACCTCAAAGCCAGCTCCACTCCATGTTCTGATTGCAACCCATCTAATCAGGGACGTATTTAGACCTGGGATACCAGTTGGGCGCTGATAATGATGAGGTAGAATAGAAATCCAACAGGCTCCGGACCTATTTCAGCTCTAACAAAGACTGGCCAACTGTTGGAGAAATGGCATTCAACTGTATTGTAAGCATACAGATAAATGTTCCTGTTTTTAAAAGATGAACTAATGTTATTTATATAGATTGTAAAGAGACCAGGTCCAAAATACGACCACTTGCGGTACATCTTTTTGATATCGCTGTAATCAATGAGCTGGAGATGATCTTTCACAATTCCCCTAGGAGGTTGTATTGAGCTAGACACGCCTCTTGTTGTGTGCAGTCTGCCCTCAAAACCGAAATTGGTTCTGTGTAGAAAATGTTTACATCTCATAACACAAAACCTTTCTAGTTGTAAATATACAATGTTTATAAGACAGTGCTCCCAGAATACATTTAGTATGTAATTTAAAGGCTTCCAGAATGTTTCATTAGGTTATGGGAACAATATGGGGACATCAAAATAGATACTTTCCCAAAAAATACAGAGTCAACTTTTCCCTGTTATGATATACGTTTTAGTCATTTAGCTGGGGCTCTGCAGAGTGATATCATTTTTTAATGTTTTTAATTTTGCCGGTTTAGGAATTCCTTCCTGCAACCTTTTGGTTGCTGATCAGATTTGCAGTTGCCACTAGGGTATCGGCTTGCCTCCTATGATGCTGCAAGAGTGTTAACAGAACATATTTAGAAAATCCCAAAACATTTTATTATGTTTTGAGAGGAGTGCGTTGACATACGATATGAAGTAAAGCTTAAACTAAAGCTTAAGTTGAAGTAAAGGTTTGCTGTGTCGTGCACACTGGGAGCATTTAACCTGTGAAGTCACCCGCTATGAGACCTCAAAGTAGTTGCTTCCATAGCTTGTGTGGGATGATAGTAACAATGCTTTCTGGGTGACTGTGGTTGATGTGTTCAGATGATTGCTGGGCAGTGGAGGAAGGTTTGATGCTCTTAACCCAGATCTCTTAAGCTCTGCCCGTGCACCCCACTGTCTTCATGGGTGACTGTTGTCAGTGTGGACTGCTGGTTCAAGACCCTTTTGGCGGTCGGACAGTGAAGAGAGTAATACTATTACAGTAGCACATACAGATGAATTATGAAGTCTAAAAGGAGCCCAGTGTTAGGCCAGATTATCATATGTTAACTGTTATGCTTTTAGATTTAAAATATATGTTAACAATTCTTCCTCTAGAGGACACATTTATAGATGGTATTTCCTGATAGTGCAAAATATCAAATAACTTTTTCATTCTATTTTAAGAAAGATTCCCCATGCTGGCCATGGCTGGGTTGTTTCCTCCATGTTTCAAGTCAGTGTAATGTCTCAAAGCTGTTCAATGAATTCATCCTTTTTCACTAGGCCACTTTTACAGCAGCTGCAATTATTGTTTTGTTAATGCTTTGAAGCAGCAGCTGTATTTTTGGAAACACTTGAAGGCATTCTCTCTAATTTCCTCCCATAAAATGTCTCCTCCAGTCGCTAGGACAGCCCTGTTAGGCTAATAAAATTACCTGAGCTCAAGCCTTTATCTCGAGTTGACTGCTTGACCAAGGCTAATGTTTTCATGTGTAGTCATAACCTCATATGAACGACCCTGATCACGCAAGCTCACATTCTCTTTTGCTATGTCTCTGTAAGGGTAGCTTTGCTGTCCACCCATTTGACCGAGGCCAAATTAACAATGGCATAAAGCTTTTAGAAGTGTTTAATAACCAGTTAACATTTTTATTTTGTTTGTACTTCATATTCATTACATTCTAGCAATGATATTAGTTGATCCATTTCTGACCCTCTCAGTTATGACTCACTTTTAATTATGATTTTAATTGATGTGCACGTCAAATTGCTATAAAGTTCATCAACTGTTTGCCCCTATCAACTAGGCTGTTTCACCTAACAAGCAGGCTTCATACACATGCAACAATTGCTAGTCATATATGTTCTACTAAAAAACTTAACTGCAGTACATTGCCGTATGTTATAGTACTTTAACATAATATAAATAGTCACTGAAATATGCTAGCGCCTCATCCTATCCCCTACTGACGATGCCAGGTTTCTGTTGGAGCAGAGACAGCAGATCAGTATGAATATGGTTCCTCTGTAGTGTAAATCTGCCAGGTTTCCCAACCATTATTGTTACGTTGTTATCCGATAGCGGAAGCTAAGCACTGCCACGGCTCAGCCGGGTCTGCTGGAAAGTAAAAGCTTTGACCATTGGACGTCTAGTTCCTCATTAAGAATGACCACCAACTAAAGACAACTGACCCCCCCCCCACACCGTGCTGTTTAGGGGTGGTCTCATTTTGTATGATGTGGAAAGTGGCGGAGGTGAGGGGGCTGCTGGGAAGAGCAGGAGCTTGGAAAAGTCTGCTGACCAGATGGTTGTAGCATTGGACCTTAAAAAGATAATTGGCTCTATGTTCTTTGGTTCCAGCTTTTTATAAAATTGAACCATGCACCAGCCAGAGATGCCTGCAGGCTTAACAAAGACAGCTGGGTAGTCTCTGTGAAGCGTGAATCAAACGCTATAAATCGGTAAATACATTCCTAATGAAAACTGTTAACTGTCCAGAGCACGTGTCCTTTTATATTTCCTTCTTATTCATAGGATTATGATACAAAAGGCAGTGAGTCCTTAAACTGCCACCAGAGATAAATCGAAGAGCATAGTGGTATAGCGTCAATGTAGAAGCTGTTGTGTGCATTGTAGGTTAAAGTTCATCTAAAACAGACATATGGTGCGTAAATGTCTGAACAATTGATTTCCCAGTATCAAAAGAAAAACATGCTTTGTTTCTATAATGTAATACACTCAGTGGTCCCCTGCTGTTAAATTGGTGCAGCCACTCCAGGAAAATTATATGATCTCCAACTCCAAGACACGCTTTCACCACCAAACTATTGCAACCTGTTGCAAACTGAGCAAGCACAGCCATGCAGGGGTGTGAATGAGAGCCACCAGCTCCAAGCATGATTTGCTCCTCCTCACCAATATATCCCAGACTTATAGGGTCAGCTTAATAAAAGGAATGATCAACCCTATCAAACACAAAGAAGAAAACAGTTTAGTTTTGCATCCAAAACGTTGACAGTCTCATTTAGAACCAATGCTCGACACGGCCTAAAACCTGATTGATGTAGAAAATACTCATTGAAAATACGATTCTCATACAAAAAGAGTGTAGGTTTACATTCACCTATGACTCCATAATCTTAGATGGGGAAAAAATGGGTGACTGTCAAGTTCACTAATGTCCTTACCATTATGGTGTGTTTGCTGGGGCTGTCCCTGAAAAATATTCTTGGTTGTGATTAGGTGATTAAATTTCCTTGGACTTTTTTTTTTCCTTGCGCTCCTAGTGCACATGTACTGCTGCAGCATAGGTTTGTGTCTGGCTCACTCTATCTTTCCCCACTTTACTGTCCAATACCTCAAATAAAAATACCCCAAAAAATGTATCTTTAAAACAATATTGCTGGAAAAATATTTTACAGTTCTTTCGACCAACTGGTTTGTTGATCTTTTAAAGCAAATTATTCCCCAAAATGGACACACCCTTGTTTTGATAAAAAACAATTCATTATGTATGCACTGAGCTTGTTGATTCATGAAAAGCTCACTAAATGGAAATATTTCCCAAACGACTTTTGGAGTCATATTATATTATTATATAGAATTATATTAGAAGCCAGAGATCAGGATAACATTCTGCCATTCTGCTCCTGAGATTAGGCTGCCATAAAGAGCAAAGCATTTTCATATTATAAGCAAAGTGTTTTAGACCAGCATTTGTTGCTGAAGTCAATCCTATTTCTTTAAGACATGTCTAAATTATTGTAATGACAGGACACTAGGAAGCAAATGCTAGAACAAGTATCAATATTTCTTCAACCCTTAATATTGAAGGCTGTGCAATGTTCCATGGACATAGTGAGTATGAAAAGGGTCTGCTTTAGTTTAAGCTTCTTTTTGTATAAAATAAGTGAATTTAAAGCCAAGGAGGGTGGCATTTTCAGAATTATTGGAACTGGTGCGTCTGACACCAACAATCATCAAATCACTCATTTTGCCCATTCGAATGTTCAATCAAATAGTAACTGAATGCTACGATACATTTTCCTGAACGAGAGGGTGAAGCTAATAAACTGGCCAATGGGTGTATGCATTTTCAAGGTCATCGATATAAAGACCATGTGAGACTGTGTGTTCCCAAAACCTGTTGAAGTTCTTCTTTTTGATAAAATGATGTTTAGCTCTATGCATCCTCACATCTCTGACACTTCTGTCTAATATCCAGTGTTTGAACACTAGCAGCATTTTTCTCTGGTGTATTTGGCCATGTGGGTCATTACAAATATCCTTTCATTCTGTCAGAAGACCGTATTAACCCTTTATATTTAAGTAATTTAGCAGACGGTATTATCTAGATCGGCTTACAGAATAGTAAGGCGGTATTGAGTGAATAAATTTTCAGTGAGCTGCAATAGGAATGCAATTACCAAGATCTACAGCACTATGCCCAAGTCCCATATAGCATCATAACAAATTCTTATAGCAACAATCAGAGGAATATTGTAGGATACCCTGTGCAAGCAGCAGGGTCATAACAATGTAAGACTTTGAGGGTTAATATATTTTTTGATGATAGCGGTCGAGGTCCTAGTATTTGACAATAGCGGTCTAGTTTACATTCATTATCATTGGAATGAGTCCTGTCGATGCTGAATAACTCAGGTCTTTTCAAATTTGTCCACAAATGGAGTTCTTACAGAGCTGCAATCTATTCTTAGCCACAGCTAAGTCTCTCACATCCCTGACTTGGTGATGATAGGGAACCAGATAACACATTTTGTTTACCAGTCTTAGACTTAGACCTCCATAAGCTGTTTGATGTTTAGGTTTGAGGTTTTATGATTTCAGTCGAATGACATAATTTGATCCAAAATTATGCAAAACCTGTATTGCATTTGGGAGTTTTTTATTAATTGTTGAGTACAATTAATTACAGGGAATACATCATTTGGCTCATGGTTAAAAGAGAGTTAACACATCTGAGATGACTACATTTCAAACTATAGAGCTCCCAGCAGTTATGGTGGACATAAGACGACCAATCCAGAACGGGAATTGTATTTTCCCTTTTTCCTTGCGGTGGCCTTTGTGGGTTAGGAACTGAGATTCACTCTGTCTCGCGTCTTTCACTAATGGTGTGGACTGGGTTGGAGTTGAGCAGGTCCGAACACTATTGAGCATTGTTAGGTTTAGGAGAGTGATTGTGTAGTTTTTGTCCTGGTTAGTTTTAATTACAAAGCTTCCCTAGTTGAGTTTGTTGTCAAAGGCAGCAGCCACACTGGTAGCTTCACTAGATAGGTTTACTGTGTTGATCAAGAGAGCTATAACTCATCTTTAGTTATGATCTTAGCTATCTTTTAGCTCTGCATTTTGATCATATTTTGGACATACATAGAATTTTATCTATTCTATAAATCCTATTTGACCAGTCCTTATTTCGCACAACTCACATTTCATGGCCTTACTCAGTCAATCAATCAATCAAATGTATTTTACAAAGCCCTTCATCAGCAGTTGGCACAAAGAGCTTTTACAGATAGCGAGCCTGAAACCCCAAAGAGCAAGCAACAATAGTTAATGCACAGTAGCTAGGAAAACCTCCCTTGTAGGGTCCAAACTTAGGAAGAACCGTAGAGAGGAACCAGACTTTGAGAGGTGGCCAGTCCTCTTCTGGCTGTGCTGGGTTAGTGCTCTGACAAGTTGGCCAAAGTCATAGCTCTTGAAAGCATGTGGGAGTCAATATGTGTAGACAGCTGCCAGCAGAAAGTTCAGCAATCATAATGAAATGATACCTCATTATTTTAATATATAGTAATGCATTTCCATTAAGGAATAATGGACCAAATGTCTTTCAAGTGTACTGATACTAAAGTATAAGTCATATTAAGATAGGAATAGGAACATCCAATAGGCTTATTAAAACCAAGCAAAAACCTAGAGGGAATATAAACAATAAAGAAATGTTTTACTGATACAAATTATTGTTGTTCTTTTTTTTATTATGTCCCAAGCAGATATCAGGGGGAAATTACAGTGTTATTGAGCAGGTTTGAACTGCATTCCTGAAAGAGCTGTTGGTAGTTATTTATGCGCAGTTAGCTGGAGATCATTATAGCAGCTAGGTAAACACTTGGGAATATGTGTTTAAACTGATATTGTGAATACATTGGTGAGGCGAATAGCTAATTTTAAAGTTTTTGTTCACCTGTCAACACAATTACACCTGCAGTTCATTAACTATTTTTAGAAAATCTGGAATCAAGTCTGAAGAAATGCAAGTGACACATGTTGTGAACTAATTTTGATACCAGGTAAAGGGTCTCTGTCAATTCATGCCTTAAATCACACAGGGCGAGATGTCTCTTACCTCAACATTATCTACACTACCTGATCATCTAGCACAATACACTTCTCCCTCATCTGGAATGGATCATGAAAGAACAGAGAGGACATATAGTACATCTACAAAATGAGTCTAAGTCAGTTTAGATTGCAGTTTCACTCCAGAGATGGGGAAAAAAAAGGATCAGTTACTGGTCTTGAAACTAAGACACGTTTAGAATGTCTGGCATAACATTTCCAAATACCACAGTGTGTACTGTACCACAGTGTTCACAGTTCAGCGCAGTGTGTACTGTACCACAGTGTTCACAGTTCAGCGCAGTGTGTACTGTACCACAGTGTTCACAGTTCAGCGCAGTGTGTACTGTACCACAGTGCTCACAGTTCAGCGCAGTGTGTACCACAGTGTTCAGCACGGTGTTCAGCATAGTGTGTACCAGTGTTCAGCACGGTGTTCAGCATAGTGTGTACCACAGTGTTCAGCACGGTGTTCAGCATAGTGTGTACCACAGTGTTCAGCACGGTGTTCAGCATAGTGTGTACCACAGTGTTCAGCACGGTGTTCAGCATAGTATGTACCACAATGTTCAGCACGGTGTTCAGCAGTGTGTCACAGGGTGTGCTACAGTGTTCAGCACAGTTTTCAGCCAAACTATGGCACAGTGTTGTATCAAGGCACTCCGCATTGTGGTTTGCCTAAGAAAAGCCCTCAGCTATTCTATATTGGCAATATAGCACACCAATAAACATGTTTATGCTTCGTGTGCATATTTTCATTGTTTCTGCTATTTATCCAGTGTATATAAGAAATCCAGTCTTGGAGTTTAGCCAATCAAGGTTCTGGTGTCAGGAATATGAATAATATTTCCCTGCATTTCTATTTAATGTATTTCTTATCTTAAGAAAGAACACCTGGTAAATATGTCCACTGATACTGTAGGTGGTCGGTCTCATGTTTTACTGGCAGTTTTTCTTCCAGTTGTAACATGCTAGGCTAGATTGATTTATGCAATTGGCTTCAAACACAGAAAGGCTCTGAATTAGACCCTGAAAAAACATTTTATTTATTCGGAAAGTGAAAATAAGCAGGTTGTGCAACACCATTTTGACTAGCAAAAATCTGTCAACAGCTACAAAATTGCCATCAGCTGGCTCAGAACATGACCTTAGATTTTCAACATTAACAGATGGCTGAGTAATGTGGTGGGCCAAATTATCTCTCAATGTTGACTGCCTTGTTTGCACAATAAACTGTGTTTATCCAAATGGAGATTACAGTTTTGTATGGTTTGTTTTTTGATGCTTATTCCTTAAGGTGAAAAGCCTATTGTTCCAAGTGAACCAGTACAGTATGCTGTGCAGATCAAAGGACATTTGATTCATTAAGAAACTGCAGAGTGGTTCTGTGTATTATTGGCTTAGGATTCCACTGTCCTGATGCTATTTGCAGTACAAAAACACTAACAATATGATAACGTAATAACAACCTTTGATTGGATTCTACTCCAGGTCCACAATGAATGCATTATTGTCCACCACAAATTCATATCAGATCCAGACACATCCTCTCAGCCTTAGCATTGATATCACTGTGGGGAACTTCCAGGGTTATTCCCATTTTGCATTGCCATTTAAAGCTTACAGTTTTGCAAAACAAATTCTGAAAAAAGATAACGTTTGACTGTGGTCAAACTCAGGCACTTAAATACTAGTAAATGTTTCTACCGTATCAGGGACATTCACGTTCATCTAGATTTATATTTTCAAACACATCAGATTTTTCCTATTCTATAACATCTTAATTTTCTTCAAATAATTATTGAACTATAATTATTGAGTAAAATGTGTTCTATTTTTAGAACCAGCACTTAGATTTTTCCTTATAAGGGTGAATAACAATAGAATTTGGAAAACTTTTCTATATAACCATTCAATCTCTACAAAAATATGCATTTGATGGCATAGTTAAATTGTTGTTAGTCGTTAGTCATCAATTGTATTTATATTTTCTGACCACAGGGAGAAAATGTGCCTCCCTGTTACAGTAGGTGCATATTCCTAACCGGGCAACGCATCATCGCAGGGATTTCGAGCGTATGTAACTCTTTTGGAAAATGCAATGGCTTTCATTATGAACATGTCAGTCGTGCTATTATTAAATACTCTACCTGTTTGCTAGGGGTAGTTATGACTATTCGTAGTTAAATACACATTCTGTTTGCTAGGGGTAGTTACAGTATGACCGTATTTGTAGTTAAATACACTATCTGTGGGCTAGGGTTAGTTATGACTATTCGTAGTTAAATACACATTCTGTTTGCTAGGGGTAGTTACAGTATGACCGTATTCGTAGTTAAATACACTATCTGTGGGCTAGGGTTAGTTATGACTATTCGTAGTTAAATACACATTCTGTTTGCTAGGGCTAGTTATGACTATTCGTAGTTAAATACACATTCTGTTTGCTAGGGCTAGTTATGACTATTCGTAGTTAAATACACATTCTGTTTGCTAGGGTTAGTTATGACTATTCGTAGTTAAATACACATTCTGTTTGCTAGGGGTAGTTACAGTATGACCGTATTCATAGTTAAATACACTATCTGTGGGCTAGGGTGTTGTGGCCAAAAAATGGCAGGCATTTCCACAACCGGTTGTGAGACCGTCAGACTGTTCGATTCCATCAAGAGGCGAGGCATTTTTTGTTGGGAAATTGTGTTGTTTGGACTGCCATTTTTCTATCTTTGCAACATTACTCTTAACCTTCATCCTAATCCTAACCTCAGAACTGTGATGGCTAACTCATATGTTTATCTTAACACTACCACCAGTACGGTGATGCCTAACCTTAACCCTAAGCTAACCTTAACTATAAATGTTATTCGTAACAAGAAGTATTTCATTTTGAATCAATTTGGTTAAGGACCAACATGATAGCGATGTTTTAAGAAGAAACAACAAGTAATAGTGAAAGCAATAGCAAGTTAAGGTTCAATAGCACTGGGGATACAGTATGTCTATCGCAAACGTAATTGCACCGATTGATGTTCATATTAAACAGAATTTTAAGAGAAAGGATACCTGCTTTTGAAATCTATTTGACACTGTTTCACATTAAATGAAAAATTCTATTTTCCTGAGGACAGAAATGGCACCGCATAGTAGGAATAACCCATCACTCTGTAAATCACTCAGCTGCTTAGTCAGCTACTTGTTCTAATTTGATTGGGTTAGGGTTAACCCCTCCCTTCTGCACAAATTTCAGAGATTACATAACATTAGAGGTGCCTTCTTTCTCCGCATTGTTTGCCAGCATCTGTAGAGACTGAAGCATTGTCTGTCGGTGGAATATGCTGTCAGAAACGTATAGGTAAATAGTGCTTGCAGTTTGAGAGATGACTGGCTAGTGGTACAGAAAACTGTCTCTCATGTAACAAAAAGTCACCGACATGAGGACATTTTAAACTTTCCGGTCCTGCAACTGATGTTTAATAAAGATTTGATTACATTAAAATCACAAAAAGTTTTTACTAGGCTAATAAATATGAGAAGGTGTAAGTGAAAATCTTGACAGTGGAAACGTACGCCTGTTTCATTTTACATCTTGCTGACAGGAGACATTCAGTACGGTTGTATAAAATACATTTGAAATACCAAAAAATATATAGTACTACTTTTTCATGTGTTCCAAATAATGCAATATTTACACATTTCAAATGTTTACATTTCACATTCTAAAATGCATAAAAAAGTAAAAAAATATAAAAAATGAATAGAGTGCCTCTTAGTAACAGGGAGCCGATAAGACATGGAGGAGGCACAATGTATCATACTGCAGAGGTATTGCAATTGGGCTCACAACTCCTGACGCCTGGACAAGCTAAACATCCAGCCATGTCAGACAACAGCACCGACAATTAGATAATACATTTTGAATTAACTAAAGAAGGCGTTCTGCCTTTTCCAATCTCCTGCTCGATCTATTTCTGTCCGTTCGACTGTTGTCAGATGGCTGTGAAAATGCATTTCTCGGTAGAGTGGCTATGAGTTGGACAGGCGGTTATAGAAAACAGGCCAGGGCACAACAGAGTCACTCTGCGGAGTAATTCTGGAGGACCTTGGGTGGATAAGCAGAGGTAGCTGCTATATGGGGATGGCTAGGCTAGTGGGTGACTGATTAAAGCCAGGCCCGAGATGAATAAACATGTCACTGTGAATGTGGATGTCCACTGCTTGCATTTCCAGGGATCTGACCTCACTCGGCAGGCGATGTGAATGTGGGGATGTCGAGTAGAGCGCCTGTGAGGTCCCACCCTCTTGTTAGACGGTTGGGTTGACGCGGTAACAGTTTAGCTGGGATTGGTTCAGTGAATGCTTGTTGTCTGCTTAGGAACAATGGCAACGGACTGGTCAAGAGATGAGGGATCTGTGTCATGATGTCATGGAAAAAGTGACATGCTGTTATATGGTGACAAAATGTTCAACATAGTTACGAGACCACTACTTTAGTTTTTATTGTTTCAAGCGCAAGTCTTTGCCTTTGAGACTTCTCCCAAAACTTTACTGTCTATTCATAAACAGCTTGTTCACCATTAAATATGAATAAGGGTACAGACAATGCCACTGCCTAACCTCTCTCTGTGTAATCCTTGAAGTTCTGAGGGAAGGAGATGTTCTCTGGCTGCAGTGCTAAAACACCACGTATGCAATCCCTCTGAGACTAAAATGAAGACATTTACATGAAACAAAACATGGTGGAGGAAAAGAGTGAGAATCAAAAGATGTAGCTGTAACTTTTTGTTCCTGTTGCAGTGTCTGTCTGGATGTGTCTGTCTGCAGCTTAATATGAATGTAAGACGGATTACGACTCTTTTCAGGTGTCAAATCACAAGTATAACTTCAGGTGTTGCAGTTCAAAGTTGCACGGTTCATAGTGCACGCTATTTAGAGGCTATTGACCATGGCGGTGACCTCTAACAAGAACCAACCACAGCTCAGCGATAGAGGCTGGTGCTCCCGCAAACCTACCGTATACGGTCAGTCTGTCTGCGAGAGTACCACCCTGAACTGGTCTTCCTCCGTGTAGCTCTGTGGCCATTTAAGACTGGAGATGTGAGGCGAACCAAGGCCCCAGCGCAGTATCTCTGCACAGCGCCTGTGGTCATGTGGTCCCCACAACGCCTGCTGTGGAAACAATGTCAGTGTGGTGGTGTGGCGCTCAGCTCTGTGCAGCAGTTCTGGCACGTTGGCTTCCTTCCTCTGGGTTTTAGCTGCGATCTGTTGTTACTGCGCAGCAAGCAGATAATGTACCGCATGAATTGATTTAGCCTTATTACATTACACCTGCCCTCTGCTCGTAGTCCCTCTGTTATCCCTTCCTGTTCTTATTCCTGATGTTCTATTGTTTTTACACTGAGGCTAAACTGCACACCACGTACAGTGTACAGTTTCAACCAGCAGCAACATAGATACACCCCCTTCATGCACTTAATCTGTAACGTGACTTTTAGAGGAAACCCAATCAGGTGGATTAACGAACTCCGTCAGACATCCCAGAAAGGCTCATCATTAAGGCCTGCAATGGCAGCAAAATGATAACATGAACGTGTCAGTGTTCCAATCCTGTGAAATCTTTTTATGACTGACGGACATGTCATTAAAGAGTAGGCCTCTCACTGCACCCTGCGTGGCACTTACACTGATTGTCTTTGCGAACCTGCCGATGGTGGCGGTTGAATGACAGATGAGAGCGTGTGCCATGTGCACGGCTCCAGGGAGCCTGAGCTGTGGAAGTCATTCCAACATGTGATCCATCAACGAGCCGGAGCTCGGATACACAGCCTGGGATGGGGCCAGCAGGGGTCAGCCAGCTCGTCTGCCGGTTACCCGGGTCACACCCTGAGATGGGTTGTCTGTATCCCTGAGGTGCTGGCCATGTTTGGACCACACGTCTCCGTTGTTGATGTGTAATATGATATGACCCAGAAATGCCGCTCTGCTTAGCCACTGCTCTGCTTAGCCACTGCTCTGGTTAGCCACTGCTCTGGTTAGCCACTGCTCTGCTTAGCCACTGCTCTGGTTAGCTACTGCTAAATGGAAGGTCAGGCGCTTCTCTTTATAAAAACGTAAGCTTATCTGCAAAGTGTCCCCTTCAATTGAATACTGATACTGTAGGTGCTCTCGGCCAGCGTAACAGTATGTGGAGGAATGATGAGATGGTTTCAGTGCTTGGCTGCTGTGAGGGCCTTTATGAAGCCTTGGAATCCTGACCAAATCCCTTGATTCTGCCGAGTCTTTCGCAGGGATCTACACGGTTTCATCAAAGCAGATTTCAGTAGCAGGGATTTGCCTATATTTCGGCACAGAAGCCCACCAAAGAGCTGCAGGGCCTAGCTGTGGTTGAGATTTTTATGGAAAGGTTATGGGGATTGGAGAATAGGTTACTTAGTGCTTACTGTGACTGATCATATGCTAAATGCGCTTCAGGCCATTGCCAGGAGGCCTTCTTATCTTAGGGGGAAAATATGATTATATTTTGCAGCACTTGAAGGAAAACGTACTCTGAATATATTAGCGGCATTCAATACACTTTTTACCCAAGTAAATGAAATGAGTTTGAGCAGGGCAACTGTCTTTGGATTGCGACAGAGGTAAGAGTTATGAAAAGATTATTGTTTTTTCAGAGATATCAGGAGAAGTAAGAGAAAAAAAGTAGATTTCTAGGGAGTATTGAATAGAAAAAAATATGTACTGTATTATTGCAGTATTTTGACTTTTTTCCAACCTCTTTTTATGTTCTTTTATTCTCCCATCGTTACCTCAGCAAGTAATAAAATCTCTGAGAGCACTTTTCACACTAACTCAACCCTTGGGCCAGAGGCTGTGTTTTCTGCCACATCAGCCAATGCTGTGTCCTGTGGCCAAAGTGGTCCTGTGTTTAATGTGTCTGTCATGGTGTTACTCAGACACAACTTGCTGCTGTTGTCCCCTCAGGGCTTTTCCAGCATGTGTGGCTAGGAGCCTCTATTCACCGTGGCTGTATGTCAGCAACACAAATGCCCCTGACAAACAAGTAACAATCCCCTGTGTTTCAGATTGACTGCCGTCTTTTGTAACGGCAGTTTTTTACGTGGTTGTCAGATAGGCAGGCACTGTGGTGAAGTGATTGTTGCCCATAATTCATACAGTAATTTCTTGGAGGTCTTTGGGCAACCATTTGCTTTATGTGTGGTGTGTTGGGGCTCTGTGTGATGCTCTCCAAACGGCTGCCTGCATGGCTTGGCTTCCTGAATCATCCTGGTGACCTTGTGAGAGAAGCTAGAGTCAGCTGGGGAAGTGGTCAAGAATGATGGATTTCCTTGAGCTTAAGGTGCAAAGGCACACATGCACAATCTTACACTCTCTCTCTGTCTCTTTTGGTGTCTCTCCACATCTTGCTCTGCCTCTCTCCCCAGAGAAAAAGACCCAGAGCAGAACTTTGAGAATCTAAGTTAAAGCTGGGGCTTTGACACAATGATCAAAGCAGTTTCACATCAAATCTAAGGAATAATGGGAAAACGGAAGCATTTGAATAATGTAAAAAGCATCATGTAGTCATATTATGAGCGCTCCATGGGTATGTGCACTTTGATGCTAGCGTTACAGCTGCCCTGGTTACCCACATTTGCAAGCATGAATTACATGTCCATCTTGTGCCTGTCGGTGTGTGTGGGTCTGTCCACGTGCCTGTTTTAGTAATGATAATCACTTTGTTTATTTCCCCTCAAAGTGAAGGCAGGGCTGCCTGGCCCTTCTAATCACCCAGAAACCACAGTACTGTCTTTGCTCCCATTAACCACACGTGTGCGCACGCGCACATGCACACACACACACACACACAAAACAAGACACAACCATTGGTGTAAAATGGAAGAGAAAGAATGTCTCTGGGTTGAGTATGGAGGCCAGCAGTGGAGCATTATGGTGCTTAATTTGCTGAGCAGGCTAATGAAATGTGGAGGCAGTCTGGATTAAACAGCCATGCGCCTTTAATGGGAAAGGTCAGTGGTGTCGACTGGCGCTATTGTTCCCTGCACTAGCTCCACCCTATCGGCTGCCAGCCTACAGGAATAGCGGAAAAGACCTTAGCATTAGCACATCATTAAACCCCTGAACATCTCTCCCATGGCTCTCGGGCAGATTCATAAAGGGCACTGTTGCACACTGATAAGTCACGCGGAGTGGATCGATGAGCAAACAGTGCGTGGGGTTTTTAGAGACACTCTGTCTTGGGAGGCACGCATGGGGGATGTGGGGATGTGCGGGGTTAGATGGGGCAGCAGTTCCACATGAAGATGTAACCTTTGCTGCCGCTGCTGCTTTCTTATGCTTCATGCGTCGTGTGGAGGGTTGGAGAGTAGAGCGGCGGTCTGGGCCATGCCACTGTAAGGCCCTTCTCCCCTCCTTTCCTGTGCTCACCAGCTGCTGTGGGGATGGAATCCCAGGGCGGGTCTTAACTGGATCTTGGATCAGGCCTTGTAGCCTAATGGCACGTTTTGTTATTGTTGTGTGTGACGACATTGACCTTTCTGTGTTCAAAGCATTCTGGGCTTTTTCTCCACAGTTGTTTGTTTGTCTCTCTCAGACAAGGACTGTTAGATTTCCTACACCGTGAAAAACATATATATTTAAGAAAAAAGAAACCTCTCTCTCACACACACACACACACACACACACACACACACACCACACACACCTTTAAACACCTTCGGTATTCTGTTAGACAGGCTGAGAATCCATCTTATTTACCGCCAACTAATGCAAATTAGAGGTGAGTGATATTTAACCCGGTGGTCGTGCAAGGTGAGGCCCCTGTAGAGAGTCACCTATTCCCAAAAGGTGAAGAGATTTCTCTTGTGACACAGTGCCTAAGTATAGCCTCCATAATGTCACACCACGCCTCCACCTCTCCGCCATGCCTCAGATGGTGCTCCTCAATGATGGCAAGTCTAAATCATTCTGACTCGACATCCTCCCGTCCCTGTTGTTGTACAGTTATGGACATACATCATCTTCTGTTGCTTCCCCACCCATAACAGAGGGTTGCACTGATGTATATTTCTTCAGATATTTGTTCCCCCCATGAGAACAGAACCATACTGAAGAAAGCAGGGAAAGAGCATTTGGGACCGGCAATAATCATTTCCAGAGTGTGACTGTTGAAATGATCCATGTCTTTGTGAGGTCATCGATCTTATCCAGGGTTGTCTCTGATTATGCAGGGTGTCAGATAGTATTACGCTATGTTGCTGAGACGTGGCACAGAAGCCCCCTTGCCAGACATTAATCCTTCCGTGTTTCTCGGACGTGCCTCATCATAAATATGCATGTGAAGTGTTTTATACATCATTGTATGCTGTATTTCATAAATTAAAGATGTATGGATGCAAATAGCCATATGGTATCTATGGTCAGTTTGTACTGTATTACAAGCATTGTTCAGATGGTAGTGTACTTTGTAGGTGTTCTGTTGGATTGGGTTTTGGCCAAAGCAGGCCCTGCTTCAGTTAACTGATGTGCAGCCTTATAGGCCCATGACATTACCAATGTCAAAGTGGTGGAGTAATGATACAATTTAAATGACCTCTGACTTTGCTCATAGCACACTAATAGCTGTAATACATGAAGGTTGAGCTAAGACATGTAGCATTAGACATGGACAGATGTGCACTATTATCTGCTGAGAGGACTAACTAGGAAAGTAATGGAGAAAAAACTTTACGGGGTGGTTTCCCAGATACATATTAAGTCTAGTGTGGGACTAATACTAAATCCCGTGGAGATTTCCCATTGATCTTCCGGAAACTACCTGTAGGCGATGATGACAAATGAAATGGTTGTAATATGACGTGATATCAGTCTTGGAATACTCATTTGACTTAATTTCTGTCTGAGTTTGCAGGTGATATAATTACAATGTCATTTCACAAGAGAGTGCCTATATTCCTCCAGAGTAGAAAATGTTGCTCATGATTAATGTGACTATTGCAATAAGCCTTATCATATTGGCCAATTCTATGTGATGCAACATTTACTGTTTATATTACTTTGGTGTATTCCACTTATTTAGAAGCGCTGCTTGAAGCTTGCAGTTTTCTATAAATAATGGAGGATATTATTTGGTTCTTTTGTTTTATTATTTTCTCATTGCAATTGTAAGACATAAGTAGAATGGAGATACAAACATCGCTATGAGTATCCCCACTGCTGATCTTTCGATGGAGACCTTTCTCTTTTCATTCAGCATATGGATTATATGACATTCTCAGCAATGTGCCCTGTGTTGTCTAGTATCCTGGTACTTGGCTGACACAAAACAAACATGCTGCATAGTGAACCCTGGTGAACTGCATATGCCTGACTGTCAACCCCCTCCCCCTTCATCCGGCAACCACCGCACTCCATCCTACCACAGTTCAAACCCCATGTTGCCCACAAAGATCCGTTCCCTCAGCCACCGTCACCGGTAGAGGCTGTCAAGTAAACAAGATGGACGGGAACCCTGGAAATGAAAGAGGGTGAGGTGGCATGTGGTAGGAGATATCGGCCGACGAAAAGACAGAGAGAAAGAAAGGGAGAGATAAGGTGAGAGAGTGAGAGAGAGAGAGAGCAAGTAAGGGGAGAGTGAGAGTGTCCTTAGTAACGGTGGAGATTGAGACAGAAAGGGAGAGAGTGGTGGATGGAAAGAGAGAAGATTGAGACAGAAAGGGAGAGAGGAGATTGAGACAGAAAGGGAGAGAGAGAGGGGTAGATGGAAAGAGAGGAGATTGAGAGTGTCCTCTGTAAAGGAGGAGATTGAGACAGAAATGGAGAGGGACACGGAGGTCAAGCGGGAAAGAAGAAAAAAACAGTGCCGGTGGGGAAAAGAGAGTGAGGGAGATAGTGACAGTTAGAAAGAAAAAGAGAGATGCGGTGTTGAGGAAGAAGGTGCGGTGTGGAGTAGACTGAGAGGCAGGATAAGCCCAGCACAGCCCAGGGTGGTGACGCCTCTTGACTGCTGGAGGGTGGCTGGAAATAAGACAAACTGTCCCTTGCTGTCAGAGCCTCAACTCTCATTGATCTGTTATCTCTTCTTACAATTTATTTCTCACCAGGTGTTTGTGCGTGGGGCGGTGATCTTTCCCTAAGCTGCAGTGAAGAGATAATATGCAGCAGTACACCAAACGTCTGTTCCAGATTGAAATGTCTGGCCTCTGTTATAGAGAAGATCCCCCAAAATTTGCCATGTCACAGTCTGACAATGGCCCCTCCACTACACAGGCCACAACACTCCACATATAGTTGTTATGAACAGATCAGATCCATCTGTAACAGCAATTAACAACAATTAATGACCTGGCTGGACCACTTCCATGTTAAGTGCCTCAAACGTCTGACAACAACTCTGAGTTTGATTGCTGTACAAAAAAAACTACGCATCAGCTAGAGACTCTCACCCCACCCCCACAAAAAAAATGTAATATCATGAAAGTCTTTTATTGAATTCCTTATTATTTATATATTTGTTTACAGGGAGGGGATGCCAAAGTGCCAGGTGGGCAAAGGGGTCTTAGTGATTCGGTCAGGCTTCTGAAGACAATGCTGAAGTTTCTTTTTTTGTGTTATAGCAATATCATAAGTAGTGTGAGGTTTGGTGTGGTCAAGCTCTCTCTCTCTCTTTCTCTGAGCTGGAGGAAAGTGGCTCATGAATCGCATTAGCAGAAAAGCATATAGAGGGACGGTGCCAGATGTAATTTGAGCTTAGAGGGTCACATAAGCGCTACAGTCGGCTGTGCCTGGATTTATGTATATAAGCATGCTGGGAAAATCTATTCCTTCCCTGAACCAAGTTGCTGGAAACTTTTATTATTACTGCCTATGCGATGATACAAGAAATCAGCTTTCTCTTAAATTGTTATGGTAATTGACTAGCTTAAATTTTATTTAAAGTATTTTTTTAATTTTAGATAACGCAACAGAGTCTCCATTCCCCCCACCTTCCTAAAAACGAGTATTAAGCATTGAGCTTAGGACATTTACTGGCTACTGAGATCAGACAGCAACTCAGATGGAAAGCAGTCAGAAGTCTCTGTAACTTTTCTTCCCGCCGGAATGGATCACAATAGCGTGACTTTTATTAGCTGTGCTTATTTTCGACACGGCATAGTCACTCTAACAATCAACTGCAAATAACACTGATTAGACAGCACTCGGACTGAACACCCAATTTCCACATCACTTTCAACAAATGATTCAGAGAACAGCCGGCAGATCTGTCAGGTTAGCGGAGCAGATTGAAATACATGGACTGCTGTTAGGTCAGCCCAGATTGACTAGGAAGGAGAAATACCAGGCCTTAGTGACTGAATGGCCCGTCTCTTTTCATCTCTCTCTCCTTTTTGCTTTTTGGGAGGATTCACAGTGATGGGGAGGTTGCATCGTGGCACTGTTCTTCGTCCTCGCCTTCATTTTCTGATGTCCTGTTTACATAAAACACAACTGTAGACGTAACAACTCTGGCCCCTCCCACACTCAGAAGGGAAATACACAGTTTTTATACTCTGTGCGTTTGTCCCCTCAAATTAGCCATAGTTTTCCCCTCTTTGTTTCTCCAGGACACAGATTCGATTTCTTTAATGACAAAATCAGACTGATATTTGTTAAATTCTGTTCAGAAGAAACAGTCAAATATATACTCATATTTGTTAAACCATTCAAGCAGCCTGGCTTGATGGGGGATATTTTGAATGGGGGATAGACTTTTAACTCTAAGTGTGATAATTACAAATTGTAATACTGTGAAATTGGTAGAAAAGGGGACACAATTTGACAAAATGTTTATTACCAATTATTTGTATGGCCAATTACTGCAACCAACAACCAACTAATATTTTAGTTTCTGTGTAGTGGCTTGACCCCGTGTCCCATACCACAGTTCTGGAGACAAGTCTCAATATCATCTTTGAAGAAACAGAGTCAGAGTGCTGGCTTTAACGCTATGGATCCCCAAATTAGTTGGAATTACAGACACAACAAATCTAAGGAGGTTCTACTGAGGATGAAAACATGCTAATGTGGATATGTAACCTTTTGGAAATGCAAGTATCAATACACGAGCAGTCCAGGTCATACTAAATAGCAGCAGTTGTAGTTTAGTTAAGTTATATAAATGTGTTCAACTTTCTTACCCACAGAAAATATAACTTTGAGGTTTTACATTTATTAATGAATAATATTTATTGGGACTGCTGAAACTCTTAGAGGTCTTTTGGTCTCTATATCTCTACGCTCTTTCTAACATCATACAACAAGCTGTCAGAGCTTTTATATGGACAGCTATTTATCACCTTGCTAACTACAGATACAAATCAAACATGTGGAGTCAAACAGTTCAAAGCCATTCATCAACCCCTTTTCCCCAAACCATAATTTTAATGAATACTCCAGATGTAAATGGCTGATAGTTTCAAGTTACCCCACAGCTCCTGGTATGAACAGCTCCAGGGGTTGTTTCTCTGCCACTTCATTCTGCTGTGATGCCATGGTTTCTAAAAGGTGAAGATAAGCCAGGAGCAGCCAATTTTCTTCCCAGGATGGGATAGCTTTATTGATGGAGTGGACTGGGCTAATGTTTTTAGCCTTCTGGGTGTCCATCTGTGAGCATTTTTCCAGTGTCATCACCACTCTGTTTAAGTAGCTCCTATGGCTTCCCTGGGCAGAGTAGATATAATGCTTGCTGTTTATCATGCAGAAATTCAATTTTGGATCCACGATTCTCCTCATAAAAGAGTTTTCCAATACATTTATCAACCATTTAGCTGTCTGTTTTCATGAGCGGGAAATCATTCGTGTGCATTTTATTTATTTATTGGGAGTGGTTTTACCAGTGAGAAGGGTTGAAAAATAGCACAGAAACTGATTAACCAGCAAGAAATCCGAGCAAGGAGAAGAAAGTAAACCTAGTTAGAGCAGGACAAGAAGCAGTTTGTCTTGTATTATCCTGGCACTGACTGCATTAGTATTCCTTTGTGCCAGGCGTACAAGGGAGGAAAGGGCATCTGCTTCACAAATCCAACATTTTAATAGTAACCTGTTTAGCCTTCATCATTTCAGCTTAAAACCCGACTGCTGAGCAAAAACAAAGCAGCATCCAGTTGCCTCATCTGAGTTGTGTTTTGCTGAATCACACTCCAGCCTGGTGGTCTGTCGTCATTCCCCACTTCAAAACGCAAGCCACGTTAAGATTCGCCGGGCTCACACCATGTAAAGATCACTAATAACTATTTGACCATTAAACAATAAAAGGAGATGGTGTTTGCTAGTGCCTCCAAGTTTCCCTTTGGCGCTTGTGTTTCTAATGAGCAGTGTTGTTTCCAGACAGTCCCAGAGCTGCCGAGACGGGTGACCTCTAGCCTGATGCCACTTACTGTTGCATGATTAACGAGAGCAGAACCCCAAGATCAGAGGTCCGCAACAAGCCTCCCCTCCCCCTCCCCCAGCCCACTACTATAAATAGCATCCTACTGTTGTGTGGACCATGCAGACCCAGACGGATCTAGTACAGTTCACGGTAACGTCACCTGTTTCTCCTTGCTGCCTGTCATTAGGTGGGCGCAGCCAGATGTGTTGGGTAGACTCCAGTTAGTGTGGCCCAGAATGCGGCCTTGTCAAGGTCATCCGTTTGAAGTCTGAATTCATGTCTATTTGACAGTAATTAATTGAGATGGGGTCCATGGTAGTTGCACTAGTTCATGCGGTCTCCCTGGTGCCAGTAAATATAGATTTTCGCTGCAACATCGGGCTTTGACAAAGACACACATTTGTTATAGTATGTGGAATTCCATGCAGGAATAAGAGTAGTCTACATACCAACCTTTATTCATAGATGCGTAGATGAAGAAGTAACCTTTCACAATGAAATGCTCCAGGTAACATGCTGACCAGAAGTCACACAAATGGTTAAATGGAGAGGACTCTGTGATTGGCTTACGGCCAGGAGAACCATGATTCCCCTTCCCCAGGCCAGTCAACATCCATTATCCTTACAAGACAGAAGACAGGGAGCTACTAAAAAAATATCAACTGTTAAATAAGTTTTCTACCATCTGCATTCTTGAATAGACAGGCAAGGCTGTAATCACAGATCAACAGAAGTTATCTCACTCTTCCTTTCCTGGTTATTGAACAAAAACTGAAAACACAGGTTGAACTCAATTGTTATCCACATTGTATACCAACAGTGTTGATGCTATCTGAGAGTTGCCAAAATTAATGGAAACTGTTGCAGTTTGTCTTAGCTGCATTTTCTACTCTGTAATCGAATGAAAGCAAAGATATTTTTTGATTCATTCTTCGTGGCATATTTGATTCAAAGTTAACTCCCTTCACTTTGACAAAGTCACTGATGTTACCAAAGTTTATGATGTTTGATATAGTTTTGCAAGTATGCACTGAAAATAAGAAAGGAGAGATGCCGTTTTCGGTACTTAATAGGCCACGTAACGGTGTTAGAACAGCTACATTTTCATAAGAAACATTATTTGTGTTTAATAGGCTAAATTCTGAATTTGTCTTAATATATGACCACAAACAAGGAAACTATATTAAACTACATTTTATTATGGGTAGCTTCCAGTCTGGAGTTATTGGTTATATTGTATTCTGACATCCCAGAATACAGTTGGATGTTTTCAGAGCTGTCACTCTAGCTGCTGATTGGTCTGCCTTCTTACTCGCTATCCTTAGTCAGGTGTCTCTCTGGATTATTAACATGTCATGTCAACACAGTGAGATTTGCTTCGGCTGCAGCGGTTTCCAGAAGTAGTGGTTTCCACCCCTCTGCCTCTTTTTTCTGATCCCAGTGGTTTAGGGGCCTGGCTACAGTCTGTGAATAGGAAAGAAGCAACACAATTAGTAAGGTCACCCCCCACAAAGTCATTAAAATCAATGTCACTCGGGGTAAACATAGATGAGCCTGTCTAAATCAATGTCACTCGGGGTAAACATCGGTGAGCCTCACTGTTTATTTGGTCCATGTGTCCGCTAAGGGACATCTCACTGGACCCTGCTAAGGACCGTTTCATTCATTAGTCTGCCATTTTTTTGGTGCCTAACGTGCAATATATTTATAACAGACCTTTTAATGTTGGCATCCTGCCTGTTGCATGAGTGTATGTGAGTGTATAGAGACCCTTTTTAATTACCCCACCCTCTGACATTCTGTCTGATCGGGGGGGGGATTGTGTTACATACTTTTTGTACTTATTTCAACATATTTCGTCTCCCTGTCTCCAAACCCATTTGGTTTCTCATTGTCTAACTGGTCTGACGTCTGTAGTCATAGAAGTACAAAGGACCTTTCATCCTGTAGCACATACTCTCACATTGTCAACACATCCTCTGATCATAGTTAGAGGAAACGCCAACACTGCTCCTTCATACGCATTTTCCACTTACTCTTACTCATGAACTAGCATGAGTGTAGGATAAGACAGGCTAACGAAAGCAGGTGGTAATGGTTTAACTAGAAATGTGAACTTTTCTGCCCATAAAATCAGCTTGTGTCATTACGCTAGATCCAAGGCAGGTTAGAATAATTTACACTGAGGAAGTTGCCTGGGATTCTGGTCATGAAGCAGTCGCAATGGGCACATGAGGAACACATTTAATTACCACGTGTAGGTGCTGCCATTCTCGATCAGATGGTGAGCAGAGCTTATTTTTTATTGGACGACAACAACCTCATGTTAATTTAAGGTGTAAAGTCATGGAGTCCCCTGCAGGGTCCCCTTGCCACACCCCCTA
>JACXGI010004308.1:6693-54898 GCA_016801175.1 Esox masquinongy
CACACTCTGTGTGTGTGTGTGTGTGTGTGTGTGTGTGTGTGTGTGTGTGTGTGTGTGTGTGTGTGTGTGTGTGTGTGTGTGTGTGTGTGTGTGTGTGTGTGTGTGTGTGTGTGTGTGAGACGCGATGCGACGCACCGGTATGCATGTGAATGGAAGCCTTTGTACTGTTTTGATCTGTAGTCAGTCTGTATATAGTTGACCAATCATTTGGACCGTATTAGCAGATGTAATTGATGGTTCACATTCAATAGCAAAGGTTGTACAATCTTTTTTTTTTAACTTGATGGATGTTTATAATGGATTCTCCATGGCACTTTCAGGAGCCGCATCTTTTTCCCCTTTCTATCCAGTAGGTGGCGTCCATTCAGGCTCCACAATCCAGGCCATTCAGGGGTCATCTCTTCCTGGTATGTCTTCCCAGCCAGCCTCATTGGTCAGCACCCCTTTCCCCTCTGAAGATGAGCAGCATAGCCAGCCAATCAGCCAGCAGGGACTTCACTACCTGCACTCAGCATACAGAGTTGGTGAGTTACATCCATGTACATGGCAAGACTCTAGATGTAACGCTAGTGGTGAATGCACTGTGAACATTAGTTTAATCTGTTGATTGTTCTTTTAAAATTATGAATAATGTCAGTAGTTGTAATATTTGACCTTGATTTTTTTAATAGGCATGCTGGCCTTGGAGATGCTGGGCAGGAGGGCTCACAACGACCACCCCAATAACTTCTCCCGAAGCCCCCCATACACAGAGGATGTCAAGTGGCTCCTGGGTCTGGCTGCAAGGCTAGGTGAGCAATAAGTTAAGGCAAAGGTCTTTAGGGCATGTCCTTTTTCTCATGTTCTTTTGAAGAATGAATAATGGAATAACAATAATGGAAATCCATGTCCATCCAAAATATTAATGAAAAAACAGAACACCAACATTTAAATAGCTAATGTCCTGTTATACTAAAACCGACTTAATAAACTATTAGCATTAATGGGTTTGGTGACCTGGGATGCATTTCCTTTTAACTTTGCAGAATGTCATGGGTCAGTTCTGCTTTGAATCGACTCCCTATATACTAAACATTTTTGTTCTGCTAGGAAGAGGCTTGTGAGTTAGTGAAGGAGAATGGCAGTCTGATCAGCCTGACATTTTACCTAGGCTACAACACTGAAACATACAACGAAGAGTGAGCCCAGACCTCCCCAGGGGATTTGTTAAATTCGATTCCACCCACAGGACGCTAGAAATTTGCTCCTTCATGTGGGACGGAACTTTTGGCCCACTATGACCTTATAAACTACATCTTATTGTAATAAACCAGTGACTGTTTATCTGAGGAAAACGGTTGTCTGCAGTCCATCCTATTAGCCAATCGGGTAATGACAGAATTTAAAATAAGCCTTTCGCAAATGTGTCATCAAATACTAAACGCCAGCCAATCCCTCATCCTGTCCAGGTGTTAACTACGTGTACCAGTTCTGTGTTGGCGCGGCCAAGGGCGTGCTCAGCCCCTTTGTCCTTCAGGAGATCATAATGGAGGCTCTGCAGAGACTCAACCCGGCTCACATCCATGCCCATCTCCGCACGCCTGCTTTTCACCAGCTGGTGCAGCGCTGCCAGCAGGCCTATCTACAGGTAACCTCTAAACCCCTCAAACCCAACTCTGGACCAGTTCCAATGCTTATTTATTTATTTTTTTTATACCCATTTTCCACCTCTAATCACGGACTGATTTAAACCTAGGACAGCTGGTGTGGGTGTTATTAATGATCAGGTATAACGGAAAATCTGCAAGCTCCGGGCCTCGTAGGGTATATAGCTGCCCTAGACCCAGCCCCTAGCAGGGCAGGTAAACACTGTGGTAAATGGTAATGGCTTCACCTTGCCTTCCAAAGACATGGAGAATGTTTTTATTTTTTATCCCGTTTCTACGCGTCCCGTTTCTACACATGTGTAAACAACTAAGGTTCCACATCTAACCACATTCACTAGCATTCTACCAGCCACAAGCAGTTAATTCCAGCCTCTACCGTTTCAAAAGGTAAACGATCGGTTTTCCAAACAACACAGGTTTTATACTGGGTATTAACGTTGGCTGTCTGTACCCTAGGACGAAACAACCACATCTTTAGAGCAGGATGCCGACCGGAGTGTGAGTTTTCCGTGTATGGCCCAGGCAGAGAGTGTGCTGTCTTGGACTTGGTGAGGAGGAGAGCGAATGTTTCTCACAGCTAACATAAATAGTTGATAAAGTGAGTGCTACAAACCGTGGAGAAGGGAGACCCAGGAGTGTATCCACTGGATCGCTCGCTGACTGAGAAGCAGCTAACAGACTGTGACAGCTGCCAAGATGAAAGGCCTGTTGGCCCCTGAAGATTCTGTGCTCGCACATTGAATTCCCTGTTGCTTTCCCGTGGTTTGAGTCACTAACCAGGTTTCCTAAGCTTTTTATGTGAATAAAGTACATGCCAGATAAATGTCACTTACAGGGTTGATGGAAACAGTCCATTTGTCCAAGGTGGACTGTTTTTGTCTATGAGGTTACTTGTGCGAGACAGGGTCAGAGAAACACTGTCCTGCACAAATACTAAAATATTAGCCATCCTATGAAGTCCTACAATGTGGAATCACATGACAATATGTTGTGTGGTTTCCCTGCTACGACTTTGGAACGCATCCTGTTTTTAAGCTACAGATCAGATAAGTTCTAATGACTTTTGCCCATAATAATGGCATGTAGGCCTCAGCCACACAATCTTAAGCTGTTGGCCAGAGTGCATATGGCCAACAGCTTAACAAGCACAGCCTTTTATCCTATAAGGTCTGTGTTATAAGAACAAAAACAAAACTCAACAGGTGGGAAAACATTTTTATAATATTTGCATGGATTTCTGACTCTCATTAGATGGAAACCAAGCTATTGTCTTGCCGCTTTATAGAAGGCTAGATACATCAGCTTAAAAGATGTGATTTTTTAAATTCTCATTGTGGGGGGGGGGGGGTGCAGCCGTTAGGGGCATTCTGTCGTAGCACCAAGCTGACCATCACAGTTGGATTAAGCCTTGACTATGCTGCTTGCTGACAAGTTGCTGTAAACCCAAGGGGCAAAATGCAAATTGACGCACATTGCCTGGGGAGGGGGAGGCATTGTCAGCAGACCAGATTTCCTGGTCTCATCATATTCTTTTGGCTCCTTCAGGCATCTCGGGCACCTGCATTGCAAACTGAGAGTATCAGGTCAGTGAAGGTGCCCTCACATGTTGACCTGCGTTACTAACTGGGTGGAAGAGCAATGTGTTTGCCAAAAATATTCAACTCTTTGACTGCTGGAAAGGGATGCTGCCCATAGATAATACTGGATATGACAAAATTCGGGAAGGAAGAATAAGGGGGTAAAAAAGTCAGTCTCACACCATTCGTTTTTTTTCTGGGTTTGTTTTCTACACACCTGTGCACATTACAAGTGTGTTTTCCAGCACTCTTATTGTTGTCAGTATCAGCGTGACACAGGCGACTCTTCCGCACTATCATCAGGAAGTTAATGAAATAAGGTATCTGGGGGTTGTGCTCAAGCGGAAATCTACCATGACTGACAGTGAGTCATTTCATCAGTTACTGGAGGGGAATTAATTCCATATGCTGAGTGTCGTTGAGGATATCTTGTGATATGTTCACCAGCTGTCTATTTCTGTAATTAGTCCTAGTTTGCCCCCGTCCCCAGAAAACATTGTGCTTCAATTAAACGTCAGCAATGAGGTCAAACCTTTGTGCTTCTCCTACTGAAGTGATTGCAGTTACTTCAGTGCAATGTCAAGTAGTGGAAATCCATCTAATGGCAACATTGGGAGAAAATTCATGTGCAATCTGTTCCCCATTAATAATTTAGCAATTTAATCTGATTATGATACATAATTTGTCCGGAGAGGTCAGAATGAAGCACCTGATTAAGGCTGGGAGTGTAAAGACACACTTCACCCGGTATGTTCTGTATTCTCATCACTTCATCAACACCCTAATAAAGGCCAACCATGAGCTGGATGGATGTGACTAAATTAACTAATTTCTACTCCACATTTGCTATTATGTCACAATATGACATACATTGTTACACCTAATACATACCTATAACATTAAAATCGTCGACCGCAAAAGGATATCTGTAGTTCACTATTGTCCAATCTAACTCCTGTGCATTTGTGTAAATCTGAATGGATTGAAATTTGCAATTGAATGACCGTTTACATAGCCACTCTGATACCAAGGTGAAACAATTACCATACTGATGTCAGAACATTCTTTGCACGTTAATTTAGGTTAGGGGTTGGTTTTGGATGTGGGATGGATATCATCCCTTGGTCCCAGTTTGACCCATGACTCATCTCTGTACTTAACACTGACCTTTTCTCCATCACCTCATCCTGGCATCCCTGCTCCCTCCTCACAATCCACTGAAAAAGGTCTGAGGGATGTCTCAACCAATTGGCTTTGAAATGGAGATGGAGGGAGGACAGACATTTCTAACTGAGTAAAGTTGTACTTAAGCGGTAGAGGAAGGTCTGTTGTCCTGTTTAACTGACGGGTCCATTTTATCCTCTGTGCCCCCCCTCCCCCCTGCAGTACATCCACCACCGGCTGATACACCTGACCCCGGCCGACTACGACGACTTTGTCAACATCATCCGCAGCGCCCGCGGGGCCTTCTGCCTGACCCCTGTGGGCATGATGCAGTTCAACGATGTGCTGCAGAACTTGAAGAGGGGCAAGCAGACCAAGGAGCTCTGGCAGCGCATTTCATTGGAGATGGCCACTTTCTCCCCATGACTGTAAGGGCAGTGGAGTGGGAGAGGAACGACGCTCCCACCCCACAAACCCGCCCCGGCCTGTCAAGATCCGTTTCGCCCCACTGACCCATAGCGCTGCCTTCGAACGCTCTCCCTGTCCAGCCTCCACGGCTCCCTTCTCTCGTGACGTCTCCCCTCTCCGTGTGTATCTTGTCGTACAGGCCCCACACGGCAAGCAGGCAGCACAATCCACCCTGTAAGACTTGCTTTTAGATGTCGTAGGTGTGAGATGCGGAGCTTTGAGGTAAGCTGAAAGGAGGTCAGCTCATGTAGTCTTCGGTATCTTTTTGTGACTGAATTGCCCCTCCCATATATCATGGTTCATGTCTGTGTAACTACCTGTAACGTATACCCCCCCCCCATGTTCATCCTCCCACCTTCCCTTCCGGAAGCGGTCACAAATGATGCTTTATGGTTGCTAGGGGTGTATAAGTTGTCATTTATTTTGTTGATGTTAGTTGGTTCTTTTATTGAAACCACTGAGTAAGTCAGTCATACTGCAACATTCCTCTGTCCTGGAGAGAGTGATCCTCCGTCGGGCAATACGGATCTAAATTTGAGGTATTCTGACGTGTTTAAACAAGAAAATAAACAAGGAAAAAGAAAAAAAAAACTGTTGAACTAATTAAACAAAAAGACATTTAATATGAAAATGATAACCTGAGTACGGGTTAGGTTTCTTCAGTGTTTTATCTTTTGTTTTTGATATTTTGTATAGAATGATGTGTATACAGAGAAGAATTTGGGAATGAGCGTGTAATGTGCTTGTTGCGTGGGTTCCTTTTTCCAATTCAGCTGTTGGAGGTTTTTGGGTCTGGGAACACTGGAGTCTGGCTGGACCAAACTCATCTTTGGCCCTTTTGAGTGGGTCAAGAGAGCAAGTGGACACCACCTGCGGTATCTCAGTGCAGTCATTCAGTCAAATATCAGCATCACATTAAGGATGAGTGGACATGACATTTACACATGCCCTGCACATATAGAACCGTTAAAGTGCTTTAACATATTCATGTAGGCTTACACGCAGACTGGGTTTCCAGGTTGCAGCCATCATCTGGCAATCTGGAATTCAGGTCCATTGATGTTTCGTAATGGGGAGTTGCCAGATCCCTGTGTTCCAAACCCACACCTCCAACCCTGCTAAGGAACTTACGGGTGAAGAGTGACTTAGTAGAAAATGTACTGTGATATTTTTGTATTTCTCAAAGTGTAGCTTGATTGAAAAAAAAAAAAAGTATATAAATTGTGCTGATCGGAAGAGGTTGTAATTTAGAATAAAAGAAAAAAACAAAGCAATACTGAAATGTAGAGTTTACTTAATAAAGGTATTTCAAAACACATTTTCTGTAAGCCCTTTATCTGGGTGGAAAGGGCAAGTGAATACACCATTGGACGCTATTGTAGTACAATTACTAAGGGAAAAATAATATTTCAAAACTTACTATTTTTACCCATATGGGTTCTGTATCATTATTCGGGTAAATGAAAGATGTTGCAAAATGCATCCTTAGGCCTGGCACAGTGTGACCAGGAGAGGGAGGTGTTTGGTCATTTGTGATTGATTCACCAGTTGGATGGCTAGTCATTCTATGACAGATAATCATCCCATTCAGTTCCATGTATTTTGAGGAAAGGAGTACATTTTTATTACATTATAGTTTAGTATAACCCCCCCGCGTCCAAAATGGCTTTCATATAATGGTTCCCAAATGATTATGGTTCGCTGTCATACAACGTGATTTACGGCGAAAGACAAATTTCATGTTATACACTTGCCACTTGCTAACACACCATTTTATCATGTCGGTCCAATCTGGTCACCAAAGTATGGCAGAATAAATAATATGCGTAAAAGAGACACGTTTGGCCGTTTTTCAAAGTTAACCCCGTAGATTACACGTTGGAAACAAATCAAAGAAACAGAATGAGCACCAGACAGGTAGGCTCAATCTGGATAGACGACTTAAAAAAAACCTGTCCCAGGTGTTAATTAGAGCAAATATAATGTTACTATACATTATCTCCGCTTTAGTCTCTTGTGCTCCTGGAATAAGCTGAAAAGTACACCTGAAAGATGCTCTGGGGGGTGTTCTCTGTCGGGACAAGGATATTATCAAATCCAGCAGTATTGTTGAGTTACAATAAACATGATAATGTAATGCTCACTCCTGCGCATTTTCACTGAAATATCGACATAATACAATGTAGTGATTGCAATGATTTTCCTCATGTCTGATCAGAGAAATGATCTCAAATGAACAACGTTTGGATGTCCAATGTTAGGAAATCTCCCTCCTCCTGCTAGCTTTGGTTCATTCCGGAGTTTCGGCAGAATGCATCGATTGCTGAATGAAGATGGCGGATTCACGAGCGTTGCTGTCAACTACTCTTTTAACTTAACAATTAGCATATTTTTCAGTCATTGTGCATTTCGTGTGGATAGCTGTCTTTCAAAAACATTAATTGGTAAGTAAAACATATTTAAATATTTTGCCTAGTCTGTTTAACTTGTCCATTGAATGTGCAACACTGATTTAGCCTCGCAAGCTAGCTATTTCACTGCCAGTTGCCACTGTGTGGGCTTTTCTCTCGATATTTTATCTTGAATTGTAAGTGAACGACGTGGACATGTTCAGTCTGCATTCACATCAGTAGCAGGCAGCCAACTAGCTATGAATAAACCTAACTTGTTTAATTCTAGCCGCATGCATTTGTTGGTACTAGTCGGTCTATCAAGATGCCTGGATTATTGGCTTTTTTAGCCAGCAAGCTAACTACTGTAGCTAGCTTGTTAGTGGTGAATCATATGTGGCGAGTGCGGACTGCTGCATGCAAAAGTTTTCATAAAGAGGAACTACTAGCTAGCTGGTACCTATTAACTACTAATCGTTATTTGTAATGTTACATTAACAATTGTTTGGGTTTTTGAAGATTGTAGTTGTTCAGCTATGACAGTAACGTTTTTTTTAAATGTTAAATCCAAATTGGAAATCTGTTTTTAAATACTTTTTTACGTTCTCATCCAACTGGAGGTTTATCTGGCGCGAGCTAAACTTACTGTTTTGTTACCTGCTCGCGGGCTAACGACGTGGATGGCTAGCTACAGTAGCTAGTTAACTTGTCCTCAACAAAATAGATGTATTGTTAGTGAGGACGTTTTGCTTAGCTAGCTCTATATATATATATTTTAATGGTGTTTTTTAATGCGAACCGATATTCCCCTGACCCGGTGTTTCATGCACTTGCCCAAGGTAATGATGGATTCTTTTGTTTTCTCACGTCACGTTGCTTGATGTTATTTCGGTCAATCTCCCAGTTGAACAACACAGTGAGTGTGGGTTTTAACATTTGACAATAACTAACTAGAAAGCACTGTTAGACGGCTACTTGGGTATTGGAGGATATGTATAGGTTTGGATAGTATAACTATCATCACGCATAATAGGTACAGTTTGAAACGAAATTACGCGTAAAAAATAATTTATGGACATAGGGCTGTTTTGTATTGGGTAACTACTGGAGCGAGGTTAGTAATAATGGATGGTGGTGTGATATGTTAAAAACATTCCGTTTGAAAGTCCCACCACCTGGATCCTTGTTTTGTACTGTAAGAATGGGTTTGACGTTTGCACCGTCAAATTCTTTCAAAACTTCAATATCCGATGTATATTATAATGCATACTTTTTTGGTGAAACATGTATATTATGCCTGTTTACGAGGGCCAAATAGAATAATACAAACAAAATAGAACCAAGAATCCGAAAGGTTTTTCAGTTTAACTACATCCATGAACTGCAACTACCTGTAAGTCGACCATTTCATTTTACCGCGTGCATTTCTTGAGCATTTTCTTGAAGTACTGCCCGTCAACACTTTAATAGAAAACCTTAAATGGGCTATAACAAACTGGATATTACTATTCTACGACTCCTTAACTAGAGGCTGCAGAAATACTTCTGAAGTCTGTTTTCATTAAAAGCATTGTAACTTAAATCATTATGCAGTAAGACTAAATGTACGTATCTTCAACTGCCTTGTTTTTGGTTATCTGCTATTGTTGAAGAGACTGGATATTGGTGTATGATGTAGGAACATGGCGAAATATCGACAAATTGGCTTGGTTATGCGTAATGCTGAACAGCTGGACAGCTTTGCTAAGTGAAACTATAACAGGAGAATTTCCAACAAACTAGTCAATACTATCCCCTTTTTCGATTCAACCATAGATCTGTCTTCTTAATGTCTGTGTCTAATTTGCAGGTAATGTTTTTGGAAATGGATAATTAGGTGGTCCATGAAATATTTGGTATTATGTTCTTCCATCTTGTCTTATTCATACCTCATTTCATTGAGACAGAGGAACGTCGTCATTGTCATGGCTGTTTGGGGTGGATATCCACCTTTCTTGTTCAATGCGAAAGCGTGATCACTTGTAAAACGAAATGTATGCCAAAACAAAAAACATATCGAACTGGACAACTTCCTAAACGTCACAACCGATTTACTTTTACTAAATAAAACGCATTCATTAAAAAGAAATGCAGAATTCTAAATTCTCTTGATGTACCTTTTTGGAACTATTCAGTATACATTTCTTCTTTGCTTGTTTAGGTATTATTTGACATACTGGCTATTATTATAGTGAGCTTTTCCCCAAACCTGATAATTTGCTTTGACAGGATTGTTCCAAATCTCAGACAATTATGGAAGGCTGTGTTTCACAGATTTATCAAGTTCGGTACAGTGCGAAGGGAACCCCTTTGTAAACCTAATTTACTCAGGAGTTTTTTTTCTGGCAGTTATTATCCAACGGCAGGTGATGTATTGTACGAAAGATGTAAATCTATGTTTGTTCTTTGTTCTATACTGCGCATACATGCATATGTTTGCAGAATCTGTGTCCCAACAGTTTAAATAGTTCAAAGGTATGGATAAGGGTAGAGGTCAAATGGAGTGAAAATGATTGCCGGTTCATAAAACGCATCTTCCGAGCGGCAGAGACTTCTGAATAACCAGATGTGTATGTATGCTTAAGAGGGCCTTTGATACAACAGCAGTAGAATTACACTAAAAGGTTGTGTGATTCTGTACAGTAAAGAATAGTATAGTAGAGAGCACTTCTGTGATGTAGAATTATGTACAGTCTAATAGAGTATTTTGCTGTGTACTGTGCTCTTGTGTATTGTGGTTTGTAACTGCTATGATCTTACATTATGGCTCATTCAATATCCAGTCTTTTGCCAAATTGGTAACAAATTGACATGCATTGAACTATGTTATGAAATTAATAATCATAATAATATGGACATTGCTTAATGATTATTTACATTTTTAAGGTCTTGCATCTATGGATGCCCTTTGCCAGATTGTTTTGGATTTTGTTCATTAATTCTATATAATTTATTCCTATCCTATTAAGCTTCCTTCCAAGGATATTTTTTTATTCACTGAAACTGGAACGCATCGGTAGGTTTGTCTGATTTAATGCAGACTAACTTAACTCTGTTGGTCTTTATATTAGGTGTAGTTTTGTTTAGAAAGTATGGTTTTAAGGGACTGTATATACAAAATAGGTGGCTAGATGGTAACAATAATTTGAAATAAATCACTTGTTATAAAATACTAACGACTTGACAGGCCTGTGCATTAGGTTATTTGCTGCTGTTATGGCATTTCTGAATCTGAAAGTCTCCCGAGTAAAAGTATATCTAGCCTAATTGTTCATACTGAAACGTTATTGAGGTTGTTAACCACATTTTTAAATAAAACGCTGAATTTATTGCATAACATTACTATTGACATAATTTTTTTTTCATTTAGTACCTCTCTTGTTGGCACGAGTGGGTGGTGTCGACTATTCGACCACAAAAGCTAAGGAACTATTGATAGTGAAAATATTTGTCAACCACATCCCTAATATTAAGCTTAACCCTTTACAAAAACGCAGAAATAAAAATAACTCAGATATCAGTATATATATATTTGCATTATGTTACCATATAGCTGTTTAGATTTTGCAAGGAAACTGACTACATGAAATGTCCTCCTATACGTGCAGACAAAGTATTGTGTTAATAACTATAATGTATGCTGTGCATGAGTGGAATTGGGAACTTTTGTCATTAAGTATTTAGAAAGAAAACAATGATTATAACGTTATTATCCTGGAAGTGTCGTAGTGCATGGGCAACAGACCAGTGATAGCCTTGCAATGTGTGATATCTTTTGTTGGCTTACTAGTATTATAATGTATTTTCACAACTCGTTGACTAAACAAGTATGAAATACTTCTGTGCTTAAATGGTGTACATAGTATTTCATTTTGCAGCAGTTAAGAAAAATTAGTATTGCCGTTGATTGTATAACCATGTTAAAATGACAAGCAGTGTCCAGGAACTTAGTCATTTTCCATGTTCTTACTCATGATTTAGTAATACAAGTGAGTTGTTAGATTTTTTTTTTTATTGGAATCATACTTGAGTTCTTGAAAGTAGATGACAAACTAAACCATTTACCTAACCTGTTGCCTCAAGCAAAAGCTATATTGTGTTCTGGCAGATTATCTGCCTGTGCGTTGCTTGAACGGATTGATTCTAAACAAAACTGCTAACAAAAACTGACTTATACATTAAGAGTATTGGATTTTTTTGTGGAGAACATTGTTGAAATTTTAGGTCCTTATCAAATATTTTGTTTTATTGCCTAGCCCTAGGTTAAGGTCCTGGTGGCAATTAAGGCCAGATCATTGATTAAGCATTCTCCAAATATTAATCTAGCTACAAAGATTAATATTAAACTAGCCTATCCCTAATAGTGTATTCTAGACATTTTGTCTGTTACAGATGGGTGGAGGTTGGTAGCTAGATGTTTTGCAAGGGTAGGCCTCCTAAATAATTTCATGCACAAGGAACCACATGATCTTTGGTTATTTAATCAAGGTTAGTAGATTGCCTTCATGGGTTAGGATTTGGATACCATGGGACCAACTGACATTCATTATCATGCTCAGTTTAATTTTACACATTAAATTATCACACTTCAAAAAAAGCATCTTAAAACACTGAGTGTAATAAGCTGAGTCCTTGTTTCATGGTACGCCTTTAACAACTTATTTCATTCTATTCTGGAGTGGAAAGCCCAATTAGAGTAGAGCTGTGACAGACTGACTTATGTCCTCTGAGCTTATTTCTGTGACCATTTTATAAGAGAATAGCCTGGGGTGACTCTCACAAGGAGTGTTTCTGCACGAAGGGTCTTAAACTGGGCCTTTGAAAGTGAAACAGGGCTAACTTTCCCTTTTAATGTGGCAGTGGGCAAACCCTGTGTCCCACAGCAGGTGTTAAAAATTGCCTAGGCAAAATAGTTAACATTTTTTGTTTGTTTTGCACATTTTACCCATTTATAGAATATTATGGTATGCCTAAATAGTGGCTTTGCTGAAAAGTAAGGTTGGCTAGATGTTTTGACGTCTTGATGATAGTCATGCTCAAAAAGCTTTTTGGTTTTAAGTTACATTCACTGTCTAATACATTTTGAGAGTCTATATTCCCCTGTTTAGATTTAGTCCATTTCAAGTGTATCTGATGTTCATGGTTCGTGTTAAGGTGTTATGTTTATACTTTGTCTTTGGCAATTGACCCCTAGAGTGAATGCATAAGCCGCAAGAAATTATGTTGAGCTGGTATTTAATTGCCATGTTCAACTGTGTAAGGTTCTCTGCTGAGTGCTGATTTTATGATTTGTGGTGATTACGATGGAGTTGAAGTACATGAATAACAATGATATCCTATTGCCTGGAAAGTGGTATTTGAGATTGATTCATGGTTGCATTGACATTTAGGCGGGGTGGCAGATGTATGTCAGTTTAGTGGTTAAATTGGGCATCAGTGTAGTCCCCGTCCATTTTCAGCTGCTGAGACATTTTTTCTCACTGATCTCCGGACACTTAACCAACACTGGTTCCTTCCCTGGAGAATAGGAGAGTGATGTCGGCATGGGATGAGTTCCTAAATGCTATCACAGCAATGCAGTGGGAGGAAAGGCAAATGATTTGTCTGCTTGATGCTGCTGTTTATGTCAGGGTTAGAGTTTTTGGCTTCATACATAATACAGAATGTTTCTTTTTGTCTCCTCACTTGAAACAGCTAGTTACATAGAACTAGTCAGTTCCATAGGCTAAATGTAATTTTTGAAAGGGTGAGATATATTAACAGGGCTCGACAATAACTATGGCCCCTGGCCAGTAAAAAGTCGGACTAATAAAACTAGCAAGTCACTGTCCCGATCAGGCCATTGCGGAAAAAATAATAACCGCATTATACACTCGACAACGTCCAGTTGTTTCGTAATGCACAAATAACTGACATGCACAAATAACTACCTTGCAGCTCTTTGCGGGTGCTGTTGGCCAGTCAAGAGTTGATCAGTGATGTGGCGCGTGGCTGTCTGGTTTTATTTTTCAATAAAACATTTAAAAACTTACTCAAGTGAAGAAGGCAGCGAAGTATAACTACGAGCTCAAACGAAAGCGAATGTTTATCTTTTTATTATTAATATAATTTTTAAAAAATGTTTTATATATCCTGAATGCACTTCATATATAATTAAACATGTTAAGTAACAAAAGCATTTGGTTATATGTTGTAACGCTGATAAATTACACATTTTGGAAGGAGGGACATTAAATGTTTTTGGGGCCAGTAAGTTTCAAACCCAATGCCCCCACTGGGCCAGTGGCAAAAAATGTTAACGTTGAGCCCTGATTAGGTAAGCGGACCCATTAAGCCCACTTCATCTTTGGATTCAAATCAAAATTAGATTTTTTCGGTATCTTTAATGTCTCTACCAGTTGTTAGTTCACTTTTTATTTTAAATCAGATTTGCGATTGTTAGGTGCTACTACTTGCTACTACTACTTGAATTTAGGATTGATAGGTGCTACTACTTGTTGCCTGTCAATCAATATAATATATAGTGGCTTGCAAAAGTATTACACTCCCTTAACCAATAATGTTGTCTCACTGAATTACAGATGGTATGTTACAATTTGGTTGTTCGATATTTTATTTGAAATCACTGATGCTCAAAATCATTATTGTAAGGTGCCATTTGTTTTATAATGGGAAATATTTTGTAAGAGTTAACGTGAAATGAGGTTGGTGTTGCCAGGTGTTTTTCCCTGTATTTTGTTCCATCCATTCCGCCAATTTTATCAACAGAGACTTTGTCTTTAGTTAAGCATCCCCACTGCCTGAAGCTCCCACCTTCTAGCTTCACTGTGTGTTGGGGCATGAATGGAATTAGGCAGTGTATTGCATTTTTGGCCAAAAAGCTTATTCGTGGTCTTATTTGACCACAAAAACATTTCCACATTTTAGCTTGGTCACTCTAATCGTTTTCCTTTGGCCACCCTAGAATATAGGCAAGGTTAATGCAGAGCTTCTGAATTGGTTGACTGGTGCACCATTACCCCACTCCTAGCCACAACTCTGTAGCTTCTTCGAAGTGACTTTTGGCCTCACTGGCTTCTCTCACAAGCAACCTTATTTGAGTGCAGGGTTTTGATGGGCAGATTTGAGAGCAAATAATAACAAAAATGTTGATGACACACTGAGTCTTCATTACAATCCCCTTTTGGATTACTATTTAGAAGAAACCAGGAAAGCAGTATTGCAATTGTTGTTTTGGAGGAATCTGTGGAGTAAATGCTGACTGCTGAGAGAAGCAGGCACAGTGTAAAGGGACTACTGTGTGCTGCCTCCCTGGGTGTTGAGTGAGTGTGGGGCCTGGGCAGCTGTAGGTGTGGGGGAATGGACTATAGACTGGAATAGTTGCATAATAATTCCCATAAAACCTTCCGACACAGCTGGAAAAGAGTCTCTTGGTTCTTAAACCATTAATTTCTTCCATAGGGAATTTTTAGATCCACCTCAGATAAGGCCTATGTTTATGTATGCTTACACTACCTCACCATTTTCATAATCGGCTCAATATCTCAAATGTTTGGCATTTCTTTTTATGTAATCTTTTGCGCTATGAAAATATAACCCCAGGTAAAACAGCAAGGTCTTCAGACTCATTCAAAGGATACATAATCAGACTGAAGCTGATTAAGTTACTATAAGAGGCATTTTTAGATCTTTACAAATGCAGAAATACCTTTTCTCCATTCATTTATTTTTTTGTGTAGAAAATATAAGTAGGCTAGATATTCTGTATCTATAAATCTCCCATTGATATGTGCGTTTTTGAAATGTGGTTTAGATTTAATGGATTTAATCATTTAAGATGTAGAGTGGGTGGAATAAATATATGAATAAAATGTGTAATCTTGAGGTGTGCTTTGCTTTCTAATAAGAAATAAAAAGTATAGTTATGATTTACAAATACAATTAAAAAAGTTAAATCAAATAAAAAAAAAAAAGTAAAAAAAGAAATTGTCAAGATTTTGCAGTGTACATGTTCAGTACCATGGAATGGGTGTATGTATGTGTGTTTAACTGAATGAGAGAGACTGGAAGAGTGTGTTATTGGATTTGTGTGAGTGTGAATTAGTATGTCTGTGCAGCAGGGCAGTAAGGTGCATATCAGGCATTTTGGTAAGTTGCGGAAAGGCAGTTAATTTCTGTCTGGTGGCTTGGGGGGGGGGGGTCTGGTAATGTTAGACAGTTTTGGCAGTCTTCACTGACTAGTTCAATTACAAACATATATATTTTTTTAATCTTAAAATGACAGAATTGTTACTCTGAAAGCCTTAACAGGACATGGGAACTAGCACTGTAACGGCTTGATGGCTATGCTCACTAGAATGACGCTAATTGGCTAGCTTGCTAACATTAATTGAGAATGTGATGACGAAATGTGTAGGCTGTGGCAAGTTGCTCACTAAACCACCATCTTACATCAAGTTTTGATTTAAGGCTTTGGGTTAGTGTTGTTTTGAGGTTGAGGGTTAGAAATAGGGTTAGTAGTTTTTAGTGTTAGGCCTAAGGGTTAAGTTTAAATTTAGGCTAGTTTAAGTGGATTTTTATGAAAATACGTTTTGTTCCTAAAAATGTTTTCTCAAATATAGTGAGACAATTATGTTTGTAAGGGTAAAACCAAACAATTTTCTTTGACATCCTGTAAACAAACTCCTATTTCAAACATGGTCGATCCGTAAAACCAGGGTGAGCAGGGTGGAAAAGGCCGGTGAAATCACACAATTAGAAATGGTCCCTGATCTTTCCTTCTTATTCATAGCCATGATCAATATGTGCTTACCATAACAGCTTCTGTTATTAATAATAGACACTAGCTGAGACATGGACGCCGCAGGGATCACACAGCAGCTGGGTCAATAGGTTGAAGTAATGTTGCTGCAGTGGTTGAATATCAGTGCTGTGGAGAGGGCTTTGGGCTGCTGTTGGAGCATGTTGGTGGAAGGATTTCTCTACCCTGCCCCTGTAAGGCCTCAATTATCTCCCTCTGATGCATACTGGCTGGAATTTTTCTAACATACCATTAAAACAATTTTCCTGGCAAATGATCAATTGTGGTTAAAAGTGAGACAGTTTTTTGGGGGGAATGTAGACTGTAGCAATTGCTTTGAGGGCATTGCTTTACGTTCTGGATTTTGATAGTTCAAAAAAATTAATTTGTGAATGTGCTTGGCCAATATTCCGTAGTCGTCTTTCCCATTGTCTTAGATATTGAAAGATAGACTGGGGTATTTAAGTTCCTTTTGGCTGTAGTTGAGACGTGTGTCAAAACACTAGTAGCAGGGTGTTTTATCATGAAGATTTGAGATTTTCCATTTTTTCTTCTAGGACTTACCTGTGTCCATGTACCCCTATTAGTTGTAATGGATATGTGACTGATTTTCCTTATGTTAGTTCAATTGATTACTAAGAATATTGAAAATACTGTGGCTGATGTCAACAGAAACCTTGACTGAAAAACTTATACCCAAGTTGCAGTTGGGTATTCAAGCAATTAAGAATATCCTAAGTTTCAATGACCAAGTTATGTAAAAGCTGCTCAGAACTTCAGTCTAACTGATTAACAGATCAGTCTTTGGTTGAATGATGAGATTAGCAGACTGGGATTTCCCTCACTTCATTGACCGCTCATATCCAGTCTGACTGCTGGAATTCTGCAAAACCTTGCAACTAGGTAGGAATGGAGTTTAGGGGCAGGTTGAGAAACTGCTATGTCACGCTGTGAGTTTGACTGCTCTGGATTGCAACCTTCTGTAGATAAGTGCTTGTAGAGCTCTCAAAGCTTAGAGCCCCTTGCCAAACGCCAAGCAGTCCGTCTCCTTGCGCTGGAGCCACGGGGGGAGGGAGTTTCACTCCGGTGTTGTGTGTGCGCGTGCCAAGTGGAGGGGGGCGTGCCTCTGAAAAGGCAGAGCTCTTTCATAATTTGTCCGGGATAATAGTACAGAATGAACAGCATTCCCACTTGAGGGCTCAACTGCCCAAAACAGTTTTGAGAACATTGTTGGGCGTAATTCCCCCTGCCCCTCATGTCCCCACTGCTGTTCTACTGCTGATGAGTAAATCCAAGCTACACACTCCTCTGCTCTTTGTATGCTGCGTCACACAGCCGAGCTGAACAGGCATGCTAATGAACGGGAGGCACTCTGCAGACCAGCTGTAATCAGTGCACTAGCGTTGGAGAGGGCTTGAGGCGGAGCAATGCAGGGCTGTAGGATGCGGTTGCCTTTAAGTTGAAGAACTGGGAGATTGATTCAATTAGCTGTAAATGAGGATCAAAGGAAGTGGGGAAAGAGGGGGAAAAAAGCTTATTTTTGAGGCAGCAGAACCAGGTTAGAGAAACTAATCTCTTCAGGGGGCTCTGTCTGGCTTCAGGGGATTCTACACTGCAGAAGGGTGCATCAGGTTCTCCGCATGTTAGTCAGTACATTACGGCTCTGCTACACTAGTGCCATCCGCGTTGGGCATTGCTGTCAGACATTGGTGAAATGCTTCCCTTGAAATCGATTAAAGCCGCTGTACTGACTGCGTTGTCTAATGCCAAGCTTGGGAATTGTCACGGTCTGATTCTTAAGCGCCTTATTTTATCTTGTGAATTGAAATATTGGGAATGTTAATTACAGTGCAGATTGCTCAGTCATGCCAAAACCCATTATTTCCTTTGTTATAGCCTAACTAGACGACAGGATACAACGGCCTGGGAAAGTTTTAGAATTTAGAGTGGAGAGGAAGAGGTGCAGAACTTATGTCATAGTATATGAAATGATGTTTGACACTGCTGTAACATTTGTGAGACATTTCAAGCCAGGAATTTGCGAGATACAACATTCCATTGTGCCACTTTTGATTATTGATAGGCCAACAGTGCATGATGCCAACTTGGTTCACCTGGTGGTCGGTGTATCTGTGCCCTTTCCCTCTCTCATTGACTAGCTCAATATAAGTGTTTGTATTCTTGGAAGTAAAGCGTAAAACCGAGGAAACGCTATTGAAGCCCTTTATGGCTGGCAACAGACACTCAGCAAGCAAGTGCAAAACTGATAAGCGCGTGGCTTTTGTAGCAGATTTTGTTCTCCTTATCCCTGCCAAGGGTTTGATGTAATTGCAAAGACAGGAAAGTTTGCTGAAAGGTGCTTACCCATATGTGAAGGCTCAATTAATGATATAATTACCACACATGGTTCTTTTACCTTAAACATCCTGACTGGTTCATTTTTGTCAATTGTGTGAAACATTGTCGCTGGTATGATGCAACCCTTGGATCTCCAAAAAGGCAACTTTTCAGGAAGTGAAAATAAGTGAATCTCATTTCAACATTAATGAACACTGATTCATGTGTTACCAGTTATAGGTGGTGAACGTTATGCTGCATGCATCATCAACCAGCATGACCAGTTTGGCGGTGGGTCAGTGCTGGTCTGGTGAGGCATATCCTTGGAGGGTTGCACAGACCTCCATGTGCAAGCCAACGGTACCCTGACTGCTGTTAGGTACCGAGATGAAATCCTCAGACCTACTGTCAGACCTTACGCTGGCGCAGTGGGCCCTAGGTTCCTCCTGGTGCAGGACAATGCCCGGCCTCATGTGGCCAGAGTGTGTAGGCAGTTCCTGGTTGACGAAGGCATTGATGCAATTGACTGGCCCTCATGTTCCCCAGACCTGAATCCAATTGAGAACCTCTGGGATGTTATGTATTGGTGCATCTGGCGCCGAAGTAGCTCCATAGATTGTACAGGAGCTCACTGATGCCCTGATCCAGGTCTGGGAGGAGATCCCCCAGGACACCTTCTGCTGTCTCATCAGAAGCATGCCCAGACGTTGTCGGGAGTGCATACAGGCACGTGGGGGCCCATGCGCACTACTGAGTCACATTATGAGTTGCCGTGATAGAATTCACCCCAGTTGGAACAGCCTGTGATTTCTATTGTTTACTTTGATTTTCAGTGTGACTTTGAATCCAGCTCTCATTCGGTTGGTGGTTTTGGTTTCCATTGACCATTGTTACGTCTTTTTGTTCTCAAGAAATTACACAATGTACAGTAAAGATTTTGGTCTTTAATATATTTCCTTCATCGAGACCTGATCTGTGATTTAGGTGTTCACTTAATTTTTTTGAGCTGTGTAATATAGTGACAATATATTGTATAGTTAATGATTGGCTTAGATTGTTGACATCGAAGCTGCATTTATTTGCCAAATGTTTACTTAATAGAAATGTGTGTGAACAATGACCACTTCTCGCCTTTTATATTGTTACAGATTTTGGTTAGCTGGCTGGGGAATCCTAACCATTTTAGTATGGACGTGACAAGATATGGTATCAATTAGGGTGGCCTCTATAGATTTTTTTTTTAATTATTGATTATTCTATGCATAACATACTCAGTTATTCAATTAATTGAAAGAAAAATAAATATGGCTGTGTGGTATGTTGGTTTTTACGTTGAACCAAAATATAAGCAACATTTTAAAATTATAAATCTGAGAGCTGTTTTTCAGATTGGCGCCATCCTATACTTTTATGCCAACTATGGTACAAAACACTGTTCGCTGGTACAACATAAATGTTCACTGCTCTTCTCTAATAAGAGCATTACACGTGCATTTGTTCTTTTATACAACCAGGCAGACAGTAATGACCATTTTACATTTTTATTAGCAACGATTTATGTGACTTGGTTTACATTCTACAGGAATTAACTTTCAGTTCATAAAAATAAACTTAATAGATAACTTAAACAAGACAGCTATGTAGCTCTGTTGTCCTCAGAAATATATTAGCCTAATCTATTCCTGCCATGTTTGAACATACCGTGTCCGGACATACCCATCAACACAAGCAATCTTATGCATAGAGGTATTTAACACAGCCTTTTGCCCCATTGATGAACACAGTACACAGAATGTTTGTCACAGTTTCAGTCAACCCGCCTATTCTGAATTTAATACTTTTTGTGTTAGTTGGCTTTAACTACCATGGTCCAGTATTTTTCCTTGAAAGTTGCTCTCCATATATTCTTTTTATTTCCATAACTACTCAACTTTTCTAATGGTTCTCGTGTCCCTCTTAGGGTTGCAAATTTTAAGGCTTTTCCTTAAAATATCAATCAATCGATTAATCTTATGAAAAAAAATGTCTGACGAAAAATCTCTAATGTGTAATTTTTTTCCTAAATAAATCTTCATTTATACAAGACTTAAACATATCTGACACCATGTAGATGAATAGTTTATACAACCATATCAAATATAAACAAATGATCCGCAAAAACAATAAACCTTTTGTTATTAAAAATTACAACAATTTAAAATGAAGTGTCTTTGGAGTCTGATTTCTAAACTACAGCAAGCTGATCTGATTTCCAAGCAAGCCTATTGATATTTTTCTTTCCAAAAATGCTTAGGGGCGAGTCGCGAGGGGGGTGTAAGGTTAGACCAGCAGGTGAAAACACCCACTTGGATGGCACTGAGGTCACAGGGATGCGCATGTATTGCCGGGGGAATCTTCATTCAATCAATCAATCTATCAAATTTATTTATAGAGCCCTTTTTACATCAGCAGTTGTCACAAAGTGCTTTTACAAAACACCCGGCCTTAAAACCCCAAGGAGCAAACAACAGTAGTGTTGAATTTCAGTGGCTAGGAAAAACTCCCTAAGAAGGCCGAAATTTAGGAAGAAACCTAGAGGACCCAGGCTCAGAGGGGTGACCAGTCCTCTTCTGGCTGTGCTGGGTGAACATATTAAGAGTACAAATTGTAATAATTAATAAATGCTTGTGGGCTGAGTCCAGAGTCTATTTAAACTTAGTCCAGGTCGGAAGCATGACCAGATGGACAAGGACAGGGACAACACGGGGAGGGGCAGGTGTCAGCACAGTGGCAGCTGAAATCGTCAGGTATCATCTTGATCTGCAACACAACCAGGAGGACTTTGGACCGGGACAGCAATGGGTCTTTCAAGCCTGGTACTCCTCAGGTGTGAGCCAGGACCTCATGTCCTCCTAGTTTAAAACGGCAGGCGACAGGGAAAATTTAGAAAATGCATTCCTTAGATCTACAAGGATTTATAGTGGAGAAGGAGAACTGACCCCACTCCCCCAGCACAATAATATAGCAGCGTAAGACCTTGGGGCTGAGACAGGGGGGTCCGGTGACACTGTGGCCCTATCTGGGGGAGGCCCCGGACAGGGCCCAACAGGCAGGAAATCAATCCACCCACATTGCCAAGCATCAACCAAAGGGACACCCACCAACCGCAACCACCCTAAATGAGGGCCGAGTATTGCCTGCAGAGTACAGGCCAATTGCACAATTGCTCATTCAGCCTACCTTCCACCAATCTGTTGGATTTCCATCCAGCGGTGGTAGAATATCCCGTAGAAAGTTACTTTATCCCAGTAACGCCATATTCTCCCGGTGAAGAATATGGCGCCACTGGGATAGGGCCCATATTCTCGCAATGGAATGCTATTTCCCGGTTCCACCTAATTCATTAACCACAAAAAACCTTCACCATCAATAATATTTATTGGCATCATATCTTGCCCTATTACCTGGCAAATCTGTTATCCTCTGCCTGTTGTTAATTAGTTATTCCTAGCAAACGTCAATGTAATGGTTGTTTGAGAGGAGGACGATGTTTGTCAGGTAATTCATAGTATTACTTGACTAATACAATGTATTAGTAATACTGTAATACATTACAATTGGCGTCGTTGTTGCTTTATTTTAGCACACAGTATTTGCAGTGAACATGATCATTTTTTTACATCAAAATGATCACCAGCCACACTTATTTTTGGTCGCTTAATCTTTCATTGGATTATACCGCTGTAGATTATTCAGAGGGCTCCCCGCCCAATTAATTACATTGCGTTCTCAATTAATACTAAACTGAAATTGCATACGTCGATCAAATAAATGGCCGTCAATAAAATACTTATCAGCAATTAATCGATCTTCGATTAATCATTAATGTCCCTAGTCCCTCTGATGACATAATTAAAAATGTTTGGTGCATCAAATTGAATCATTTAATAAGTCTGTTAATACATGTGGTGTCAACAAGTCTAACACCTGAACCAAACTGGCCACGCACGTATAACTTCTATTTTGTTTCTTTACCCCCTGCTAGTTGCAGTCATTACATGCAGACCAAATGCCTAAACATACTGTGCTGTATTAATTTGAAGACTGGTTAAAACACATTTATGGACATTCAGATGACTGGAAATAATAAAAAATGGACTATTTGAAAGTATGCATGCAACGTCTGTAATCAAGATATCATAATAGCATGGCCTTTTCGGGTGATTCCTAGACCCTGTTTTTTTCATAGATAACAATTGGTAGAGCTGTAAAATTAGATATTGTAAGGATTTATTTACAGCTTGTTTATCTGTATTTTGCCTCTCCATAAACTGTGTGTTTGCTCTATTGACCCTAATTAGGAACATGTTGCTTTTAAGTCCCATTGTCTTTTCTGCTTGATCTTAGACAAATGCCACTTTTTCACTCTAGCTCTTCAAAGCTGATGCTATTTAAAGGGAGCCATTTTGGTGACCTGCTTCTGCTGAATACTCAGAGAAGCTGCCTATTTATTTATATACGATTTTGTTTATTCAACGTTAAAGACATCCTTTCTGAATATTGTCCGGACATTTTAACTGTTAAGCCTCAGCATTTACTTACAGTTGTGTGAGGTAGATTCTCTGCATCTTCCTAAATGTTTTCTTCCTCTATTTCCGGAAATACAGCTATTTAGCTAACAATAAATGCAGAGTACTGAGATGAGTCAGATTGAGAACAAAATTTGAGGAAACCTGGAGAGGAACCAGACTGAGGGGTGAGCAGTCCTCTTCTGGCTGTGCCGGGTGAACATTTTACGAGTACAAATTGTAATAATAAATCCATGTAGGCTGTGTCTGGAGTCAATAAAACCTAATTCAGGTCAGAAGCATGGCCAGATTGACAGTGACAATCCGGGGGGGGGTGACAGGGGTGCTCAGCAGAGTGGCTGCTGGAAGCACCAGGTATCATCTTGATCTGCAAGACAACCAGGAGGACTTTGAGACAGCAACGAGTCTTTCAAACCTGGTGCTCCGGAGGTGTGGGCCAAGACCTCATGTCCTCCTAAGTTTAAACGGAGCCGGAGCCAAAGAAAATTTAGACAGCGCATTCTTTAGATTCACAAGGATTTACAGCGTAAAACCTTGGGGCTGATACAGAGGGGTCCAAAGACACTGTGGCCTTATCCAGGGGAGGCCCAGAGGAACAGACAAGAAGTCAACAGATTGCCAACTGAGTTCAATCCAATTGCTCGCAGGGCGCAATGGAGAAACATCAGTAAGCCAGTGAATCTCCCCCCGACGGGCATTGGAGAGAAAGCATCCCAGTGGAGATGAGAGCCCACCTGGCAAGACAGCAATGGTAGACAGTATTGAGCCTTTCCGTTCACCTTCACACCCCTGGGCCAGACTGCACTTAATCATTGACCATGCTGAAGAGATGAGTCTTTAGTAGACACTTGGAAGTTTGCACTGAGTCTGCATTTCTATCCTTAATTGTTCAGCATTAATGGTGCCTTCACAGATGTGCAAGACACCCATGCCATGTGCAGTAATGTACTCCGATACCATCACGGATGCTGGCTTTTGAACTGTGCACTGATAAGCCAGATGGTCTTTCTCCTCTTTAGTCCGGAGCATCCAGCATCTATGATTCCCAAAAATAATTTCATATTTTAATTTGTCAGACCAGAGTGCAGTTTTCCACTTTGCCTCAGTCCATCTTAAATGAGCTTGGGCCCAGAAAAGGCAGCGGTGGTTCTTGGTCTTGTTATGGTTTCTTCTTTGCATAGTGGAGTTTTAACTTGCATCTGTGGATGCAGCAATGTACTGTACTGTGTTCACAATGTTCCTGAGCCCATGGAGTGATTTTCACTACAGAATCATGTCTGATTTTAATGCAGTGCCACCTGAGTGCCCGAAGATCACTGCCATCCAATATTGGTTTTCGGCCTTGTCCCTTGCATACAGATATTTCTCCAGATTCTCTGAATCTTTTAAAGATGTTATGTACCGTAGATAATGAGATCCCCAAACTCTTTGCAATTTTACATTGAGAAACGTTATTCTTAAATTGTTGCACTATTTGCCCGTACAGTCTTTTACAGAGTGGTGAACCCCTCCCCATCCTCACTTCTGACAGACCCATCCTCTCTGGAATGATCTTTTAATTCCCATTCATGTTACTGACCTGTTGCCAATTGACCTAATTAGTTGTGTGATATTCCACCAGGTTTAGTTTTTTAGCATCACACAACTTTTCCAGTTTTTTGTTGCCTCTGTCCCAACTTTTTTGAGATGTGTTGCTGGCATCAAATTCAAAGTGGGCAGATATTTTTCAAGAAACAAAATGTCTCAGTTTCAACATTTGATATGTTGTCTTTGTACTATTTTGTATTGAATATAGGGTTGAAATGATTTGCACGTCATTGCATTCTGTTTTTAGTTATATTTTACGCAGCGTCAACTTTTTTCGAAACTGTTGTAGTTTAAAATAATAATTGGACCCTTTATGGCTTTCATTTCTGATTTCATATTAGTTGGTATCGGATGATTATAGGCAAGAATGTAATTATTGGTGTCGTTCAATTACATTAAATCTGCCTGATATTGTAGACTATGCTTTCCAGTGTTTCTGCCATGTTCATTTTACTGTGGCGCTCTGGCATGGCAAAACCATAGCTGCCACAGCAAGAAAGAAATGTATTCCTGACAAACTTTTTGTTAGAGACATGAATTGCATTTTCTTGGTATATAGATAATCTGTTGAGTTACAGCACTTCTTGTGGTTATTAAGCTCCTGGTGTTATTGTATTGATGAAACACTTGAGAAACACAGAGCCCATTGTCCTCGTAGTCGGAGCCCGCCAATGCATCCAGCACACCCTATGCAGACCAGCCACACGAGCAACTTGTGTGCGTGATCTACAGTGAGGCAGAGGCAGAACAACATTTCATTATGTTCACATGCGTGGTGGTTTCCAACCAGATTCTGTCAGATTGTAGTGAGTGGCGGCAGAGAGACACATGCGCGTGCAGATTCTGTTACCACGGTAACGTCCTTTTAGGCACAGCTGAACATTTACGATCTGTGATATTTTGGCTTAGAATACACAGGTGAGTTCACAATATTCTTTGTGAATTATTTTAAGGTGCGGGAAAGATTTGAATGCGCGCAAAACCATTAGTGGCATATCCGGTAAATGTGTACAGTAGCTAGTTTTTCTGTGAATTTATTTCATTTAGAACAGAAAGTATAAACTGAGTGTTGGTGAAGTAGCTAGCGGACTCTTAAGCACTTCGTTCATTCAAGCATAACTTTAATTCCTTTGCTAGCAGCACTTACTGCAATGCTTATGTTGCACTGTGCTTTTTCTGACTTCAACCTGATACACTTCTGAGATTATTTTGAGCTATAGTGAATTTTTATTTGACCAATAGGTTTCTTCTGGCTGGAAATGACAAACAAGTGACAAAACACGGTAAGACATTGTGCTGGAGACACATGAATAACGTAACTATTTCGGTTTTTAGCCATGACTTGCAGTTGACTAATAACTGACTAGAGAACTACTGCTGTTCAGCTGCTCTCAATTTATAGGTGATTGGAATGCTCTCTCATGGTGGAAATTACAAGACCATTTTAAATGGTATAGAAACTTGCATTTGCTCAAAAATATGCAACAATTTCAAGGGGTATGAATAATGTTGGACATGGCATTTTTTGGAGAAATGTGAACAAAACAGAAAGTTACATTATTCATTTGTATCTCCAGCCCAATGTCTTACCATGTTTTGTCACTTGTTTGTCATTTCCAGCCAGAAGAAACCTATTGGTCAAATAAAAATACACTATAGCTCAAAATTTGGCATGGGTATGAATACTTTTGGCCCAAACAGTACATTTTAAGGCAGTAGCAAGCCAAACTATGAAATATGAAAATGATTACTGACATTGTCAGGTATTGTTAAAGCAAAAATGCCTCAATTGTTGATATCTAAAGGGTTAGAAAGGATTATATTTATATAGTTTGTTACATAAGAAGTTACATTAAATATATTAATTATTCATTCATTTGGCTATCGGTATTGGCCAATTATTTTTATTGTCAGTGCATCTGTAAGAATTTTTAAAGGTTGTATTTTTTTTTTTTTTTTTTTTGTGATGATGAATGTGGTTTGTAGCTTATCCACTTGGTCTAAATTAGGGATGCACTGTAAAGTTCTTGGTCAATACCAGTGTAGCTGGTTGTTAAAACTTGTGCTATAAATCAAAACTGGCATACTCATAGAAATGTTTTTCTCCTAACAAAAGCAAGTGAAACATTTGGACTGTACAGAGCCTTGTGCAAGCACCTGAGATCAAGGGAACACAATCTCTGTAACAAAAAGTGGTTGCTATAGCGCAGTGAGGCAAGGCCATCATCCCCCAACCTTAGAAGGTGCTGACCAATTGCATCCCCTATGCTGGATCCCTGGCCTAAGCCACAAGCAGGATTTGAACACTGGTCACACAGTTATGTGGCTAACCACAAGGAAGTGACTTTACGGCTGATTGTAGTTATATTTTCTTTCCCATTATTATAGAAACATTTCTCTCTGCTTCTGTTTTACAGACAGTGGTTTTAAATGGTTTGCAGTGGTTGTCATCTCTTCCATGTTGCTTCATTGGAAGGGTTCTTTGATGAGACACTCACCTTTCATGTACTCCACAGTGCTCGCTTGCTGGCTTTTTACTCAGTTAGCCTCCTACAGGAGAGAAATGCTATAGTTCTTATTAAACACTAGCTAGGTTTGATCTGCAGCGATGCAGGTGTTGTTTCTTTGTATCATGCTTTTACATCACAAAAACCTGGCATTTTCACAGGGGTGTGTAGACTTTTTATATCCACTGTATGTGTCTTCTGGTCTTTCTCTGGTGTTCTCCCAGTAACTCTCTATCAATCAGCAATGCATGCATACATACTTACAGGCACAACTCGCACAGCCAGGCTTTTTGTGGTCCACCCAGACTGAAGAGGGGAAAAGAGTGAGAAGTGCCTGAGAAATTAGCAGGGCTTTTATTACCCTTCATGAGCACAAACCCTAATTACTAATAGATTGGGTTGTAATGGCCTGCTGTATTTCTGCGGAGTCCAGGCCCTGTTACCTTGGCAGGTTCGTCAGTCAGCTCCTGATCTTTTAATGAGCTGCCGCCTCAGCGATGTGGAATGGACTCTGACCCTTCCAGGGCCAGCCTATCATGCCCTGGCCCTTGATCTATACAGGGTATCTTTACACACAGAGATGTGTGTTATATTTAACGATTGGCTTCTCTGACTTTCCGTGGTGATCACCAGTGTGGCTCTGCCTTTGCCACTGTTGGCTAATGGGAAATTTTGTTTCGGTTAACATTCCAGTGTATTTGGTCACTTCATTTACTGTGATCTGCCATTTTCAGATGCTTCTGTGCTTGATTGCCTCGTCAGGTGTTTCCATACTGTTGCATTATCTTATTTTGCTGGAAAGGATGAGGTCATAGGTTAAGGATAAGTTCCTACCAGTAAAGGATGATTGGTGTGTTAATTAATCTGGTCTTGTTCACCCACCCGCTCCCTTGGTAAATTCTCTGTCCCACGACATCTCTCAGGGAGGCCTTGGTGGCTTCTCCAGCTCTTCCGTTATCAGGGTTTTGTCAACTAATGGGATTTGCTCTCACCCGGTGCCTGTGGAAGTGTGTCTAGTGGGCCTCTGTGTATTAGGGTCTGTGCATTGGATGTAATGTTGTCTTTATTATTCCTAATTAAGTGCTTTTATGGGATGAAGCACATTTTACTGTTTGTTCACCTGGAAAATCATTGCTTTTAACGTTTTTTTTTTAAATATTTGAGTCTTTTTAAATAGTCAATGTTTTTTGTTGTGGTGTGCGTTGGAAACATAGAGAGATTACTGCATGTATGTACTGTTGATAAGCCTACACACGGTGCTCATGAATGCTGTCATTTTCAGAACCAAGCCTTTTAGCAGTGGCCTTCCTTATTGATATTCTGAATGCTCTACGGCCTTACTCTCCCATTTTATTCAGTCTGTTGAATGGGTGGTTATGGTGAATGGAAAATTCCACTGTTTGCCACAGACAAAAGAAGAGAGAGGAAAATTAGTCTGGCTGGGGATGTCTGAGAGAATAACCATTGATTAGATTCCCTCTGCCCCTCTGTTAAGGGCTCAGCCAATGGAAAGGTTTGGAAACATTCCCCTATTATCCAGCCTGGAGTTGGACAGTACAGACGGTGAGAGTACTGAACGGTGAAAGCCAGTGGAGTTGTGGAAGGGCTGTTTATGTGCCTGGGGTCATTGACTTCTTAGTGCTCTGTTTTTTTTGCATAGGAAGTCAAATCACTTAGCTAGTGGAAATAAACTGTGTAAAATCCCCAACTCCTCTGTAGGCCCCTTTTGGATCATGACTCATCAAGACCACGTCTATATGACCTGCCTTTTTTTCTAAGTGTCTTATTGATGTTCTTCCCAACATTAAATTGTCCACCAACCAAATCGGTCTTTTGAAATATAATTGCTGTTAATCTGATGTTACCTAGTGGCCTCTTGTTATTGTGGTTTAATCATATTTATTAATGGAACTAGGAGCTCCACTGACTGGCTGGAATAACACGCTTATCATGGACTATGTTTATAAACGGGTAGAAGAAGAAATCCATCTTGCAGGTGTACTCCAATAGTTGCACTCTATCCAGTATTTCATTAAGGTCTCGGCCCAGCTGCTCATTAAATATGGTCTCCTAATACGCATGTTGTGTGTTTATGTATACCGCTGATTCAAGCTCCCTTGAGTACCACGTTTCAAATGCAGTAGGCACAGCAGCCCGGCTCTCCATCCTATCTGGGGGTTTTCAATGTGAATGTCTGCTCACTTACATCTGTATTTCATTCTGCTGAATTTGTGTCACTCAGGGGAAACTAACATATTTTGCTTCTACTCCTGGTTAACTGTCTGTCTGTAGTAGGGCTGCACGATTTGGATAAAATATTGAATTGTGATTTCTTTGAAAAATATTGCTATTCCGGTCATGATTTGCGATTTTCAAACAAAACAGCGTGTTTAAACAGCGTAGATAATCTCACTTAAAAATAGAGATCATAGCCTACATAATGTGCTATTAAACTGATTAAAAATCGAGTTAAAGTTCAGTGTTTTCTATTTTACACTTATTACCAATTGGAAGTGCAGCCTGTGTCGAACTATTTGTTTAACTGCTCATTTAATTCAATGGCGTTTGCAGCGTTTGCTATGTTTGTGCCGTTGCCATAGCTGGTTTGGCAAAATTTCTCAACCCTTGAGGTATATTTTCTCCCGTATTAAGTTTGTTTGAAGGTATCGTCCTTGAAGCCGAAACTTTTAATAACCATGCTGTTGTGTAGGCTATGTGAGACAATATATCTTGGTGCCACTTGCTAAAAAGCAGACATCTTTGCTGGCAGTTGCCGTGTTAACTGAAACTAACAATGAAAAAACAAATATTTAGACAAAATGTGTCCAGGTATTTAAGTAATCTACAAGAATACCTACAACATTTGGATATTGCACATGTCAATATTGCAATTTCGATAATATTTTAATTGTGCAGCCCTAGTCTGTAGTCTGCTCCTGGTTAACTGTTTGACTGTAGTCTACTCCTGGTGGTCTGTCTTTCTGTTTCTCTGTAGTCTACTCCTGGTGGTCTGTCTGTCTCTCTGTAGTCTACTCCTGGTTGTCTGTCTGTTTGTCTGTCTCTCTGTAGTCTACTCCTGGTTGTCTGTCTGTTTCTCTGTAGTCTACTCCTGGTGGTCTGTCTGTCTGTTTCTCTGTAGTCTACCCCTGGTGGTCTGTCTGTCTGTCTCTCTGTAGTCTACCCCTGGTGGTCTGTCTGTCTGTCTCTCTCTCTGTAGTCTACCCCTGGTGGTCTGTCTCTCTGTAAAAGGGCTTTTGTTTCAGTGTCATTCTCTGTATCAACAGCTAACTGTTTTAAGGTCCTCCTGTGCATCTGCTTGGCTCCTCCTCTGTTGTGTCTGAGCAGCAGTTGGGAGAGATTTTCTCTCTCTGTCTCTCTCTCTGTCTCTCTGTCTCTGTCTCTCTCACTGCCCGGAGCTCCACCAGTACAAATGGGACTTTGTCCACTTCTCACACATGCTTAACCCTGCATTGAAGCAGCAAGTATGTTGAGTTCCTCAGCATATTGTTCTCCTTGAGGGCCTGTAGTCTCTGCAGATTAAGCCAGCCCTGTTTCTTCCCTCAGTGCTGTAGAGTGTGTCATATTGCAGTGGGTAACAGTCAGGGTGGGCTGTCATCACCCTGCCTTCTCAGTCCCCATCCAGGGATAAGCTTGTGGTTGGGTGTGTTCCAGACAAAGCTACTGCCTGCTGGACAGGGGTTCTACAATGCCCCTCTCACAGAATGATGATTGATATCGCCATGGAAATGTCTCACCTGTTTAGCTTGATAAATGCAGTATTTGGAAAATGGGTAATGGTGAACGAGTGCTTTGTTCACCCTGTTCATCAGAGCAACTTTAAAATAATGTAATTGTCTCAGTATGGGAGAAATTAATGTGCAACACATCTATAAAAATACTTTATTGCCATAGAGATGGAACCATCTTGTGCAATAACAAAATGGAAGGAGCATTGGGGGTCCCCCCCGTCTGTCTCTCTCCACATTGATGGTGTACACCTCACCTCCTTACACCTTATTCATCTGTCTTTTGCCGGCGGGCCTTACAGAATGAATTGCTCAGGAAGTCCTTCAAGCAGTAGATTGACTTGTGGGTGTATACAATTATCATATAAATGACATTGAGGCAGCCGTGGGCCTACTGGCTGTAGCCAGATATGATTGAATGTGTTTGCCTGGGTGGCTGTCACAAACACTGTCTGTGAAACACGTCATTGTTTTTAATGAGTGCACTGGCTGTGTGGTCTCTTGGATAGGGCATCTAACGTTCTGCCTTTTGTTTTGCGTGTTCGAAAAATATGTCCACGCTGCGATACGCCATCCAGTGTTTCGGCGTGTTATGCTCTGGATGATATCCAGAGTTCGGGGGAATTCTCAGAGCGTTTCTGGCTCTCCTGTCTCCCTAAACTCAAGACAGAATCTGCGACAAAGCATTGCACTAGCTTACTGAACTATTCTTTTGTGTGGTTATTGATCTAATGCCTTTCATGTACTTCCTTTAAGAATAGAGGGGAGACTGTTAGGACTCCCACTCTCCAGTTCAGGTGGATCCCACGTGGAGTGGGATTTAAGGCCCCCCCTTCTACGGAGCTCAGTCACCCTGTTCCAGCCAGTCATTACTCCCATCTCAGGCCACTTCTCCCCCACATCAACTGCTTTCCAACGCCTTAGGAATTCTGCTATTGAAGTTCTGCATTGCGCTAATTGTCTGCAGCCAGCTCAGCTGGCGGAGAGTATGTCTCTCTAATTTAAAAGTGAGATTCCTCTTCTACTTGCCCTACTCTGAGCAGGGAGTTCACTCCAGGAGCCTCTCAGGTACCAGGGAGTCACATGGAACAGAACCGGCCTTAATGGAGCCTGTACCGTGTTTCCGGGTTTATCTGTGGATTGCATTTGCCTGTGAATAGCATTTAATGTCAAATATTCTAACTTTCTGGTTGTCATGATTTTACTTATAGATAGTTTTGCAGCCCTGGACAGCCCAGGCTAAGGGCCAGAAAATTCTAGTGATTTATGTGAAACTGCTATTTACTGATTACAAAGAATTGGCAACACAGCCATGGCATTATGATACTTTTTAGTCTCCTTTTGGTGATGTGCTGTAGAGCCTCAGTGGGTTTGTGTGTGCGAACACACCACACACACTCTTTAATGTTCCAGTCTCTAGCCTGCTCTATTTTCGATGACTATTCTGTGTGTTATGTCGGTCTGAGAAGGGGCTTGGTCTGTAGATGAATAGCCTGACTAGGCTGAGACAGGGATGCACTGTTCAGACAGCAGGGAAAGCAGCAGAGAACCAGACCAGTGGTGTCTCAACAAATCAACATCTTAGAGTGAAACCCCTGGAAACCTCACCTCCACTATGACCATGGGGTTTCACTTGTTCAATTCAATCTGGCTTTAGTTTCCTCTCCGTACGCGGCCTTGTTGGGGTCCATACAGACAGAAAGGAAGATGTGATCTTGTTAGGTAACTAGCGGGAGTTTGACGGTTTTTAACCTGCCGACCTGGCGCTGACCTGGACGTCTCCTTGGTGACATGACTCCAGTCTGGTTACAGGCGTTGCAGAGAAGGCTTGCTCGCTGCATTCCACTGTCTGCGTGTCTCAGCACGCTGCTGTCGTTTCATAACCAGCACGGCAACCAATGAATGCTGTCAAGGGGGCTGGGACAAGGGGGGGGGGCAGTTGGTTGCCTGGAGACTGTCACCACGGAGCTCTCGGCAGTAAAGTATCTCTCACGACTTGCATAGCCTGGTCAAGGTGAAGTGGAAGTTGCTTGCCTTCTGTTGTTAGTTTCATGGGGAGTGTAAGTTGTCGCTGACCTATGTTTTTCTTCAAGCGGGTGTTCTGGCAAGATGATTGTGTCAAGCACCTAGCTATATACACCCCCCTCCCCCACCACATACATTAAAGTGTTTTACTATGAGGTGTTGGACTGTGTTTCTGTTCTGAAGCCTGTCTCCTTTAAGCCAGTTGAGCTCCATGGATTGTTATAACCTTATTCCTCTAACTGGTCCAGCGCCATCCTGCTAGCTCCATTGTGGTGGAGGACCCCATCCAGGGGTTGGGGGAATGGCTGTGACCAACCTGCCCTGCCAGCTGTTGGACTGCTTGTCAGTGGAGGTTAAGCATTCTGAGGAAGGTTATAATAGTAGCCTTAAACGGAAAGTACACGAAAAAAACGTTTTTGTTAAGATTTGCTTGATTTTTGATCAGCGAAAACTAAACTGGAACTAGAAACGTCATGACCAAAACTAACTCGGTAAAAATAAAAACCTTTGGGAATATTTTTTTCTAATTCAGAAAGATTGGTCAAAATATTTAACATGCCACAAGTGATAAAAATGCGTATCATCTGTGCTTTACAACCTATATTTAAGTGTTGAACAAAGATAATAATCGGTGTGCAAATGCAGGTGCTCATTTCCAAAAAAGTGACCCAAAAGCGTGTTTCACTTTCTCCAGTTTAGCCTGGTAAAACCAGAGTATGACAATGTCTAAAGCCTCTATACAAAATACTGTTTAGTTGTCTACTACCTAGGCATCTTTGCCAAAACATAATGAGATCCAGAGATTTTTTTATGTTGCTGCTGGTTTGCTACAACATACAGTATGTCTGCAGATAGCTGTGACATCGCACTACCTCTAGTATTCTGGGATAAAGATGCAACATAATATATTGAATTTATTCTGTTGTGTGAGGAGGATGTGTGGCAACAAGCACTGTGCCCAACGATCGCCAGCCATGGAGAGTCCTGATTGAATCATCTCTGTGGATCCTTTGACCTCTGCATTAGGAATGGGCACAGATAGGCGAATATTCGAATACCCGAATTTATTTAGTATTCGAATACTTGTGTGTATTCAATTAACCCCCATTTTTTACATATGTATTTTTTTGGTTGAAATAAATAGACTTGAATGTTATTTTTCTAAATACTTTAAAAATTTCAATCTATATTTCAGCTGTGGAATAGAAAGGCGGTTGAGTGCAGAAAACGGTGAGTTAAGCAAATGGCACATAGCTGGCTAGCTTAGCTAACTAGCTTCCCTAGACTTTTCCATCCAGTAGTCTCAATGTTGTGTGTTGATTAATATTGTCTTCTAGTTCTGTAGTTTTGCGTGTCAACCACACGGCTTCCTCCATGCACGCAGTCGCTTTTTTGTCACACGAACGGTCATTGAGACGATGTTACATGAGAACAAAACCCTGTCCTTCGCGCGTTATGTACTAGCGCTCACATGGTATCGGTAGTTTTTTAAAAACGTATTTCGGTTAACCGAATACTATTCGAATAACAACCCATACTATTCGGATAGTAAAATATGGTCCAATGCACATCCCTACTCTGCATACAGTTAATCTTGTGATTCTGAATTCCAGAGAAATGACCCTGCTGACAATGAGTTTTGGTTTAGTATTTAAAAAAATGCTGTCTCTTTGTTGTCTTTTTGTCTCTCACGTCTCACTTAAAGTAAACGGCGTTGGGTCAAGTACATTTGTCAAACGATTGAAGTAGTTGAATGAAACTAATGGGGCAGTGTCAAGGTGTTTGTGTGTTTTAGTCAAGGCAACTGCAGGGTGATATGGTGTTGGCTTCTTAAAGTAGGTATTCATAGATGTGAACTTGTCCAATAGGTAAAAATAAAAATGGAACAACTAGAACTAAACTATATACAAATTAAACAGTTTGGGAAATAAACTAAACTTGATTTGAAAAATTTATTTTTAAAATTAAAAATAAAATTAATACAAATCAGAACTAATTCCAAAATGATATCCGTATTCTGAGCGCTGCTGTCTCTGGAGAAAACTGGTAGTGTCTGGTCCGGGGAACCCTAGAGACCTTCTCAGGCTCCAGCCTGGAGGAGGTGCCGGTCCACTGTGGCCAATGCTGATGCACCATCACCAGATTGTTTGATTCATTGTAATGCACCAGATATTTCAATCCTGGTCTCTTTTACTGTCGCCAATCACCATGACCACTTATATGCAGTCCCATCACCACTTCCTGAGGCTCATGTTCTCATGGATCCATCACACTAAATGAGTGTGTATGCTGTCATTGAAGAATGTTCCCTTGTTTTGTCAGTCTCTCTCTTTGTATCCATGTGACCTCAACTTCAATTTTCAAGATCAAAGAACATAAACAAAATCAGCAAAAAAAAAAAAATGGGAAGAACAAGAGATTCACAGTATTCTTACTGCCATCTCCAGTTTGTGTTCCCGAACTCTTTGTGATTTAATTTCCTGCTTTTTTTGAGGCCCTCCCTTGGTCCTTGGCTATCCATCATGCATTGTTGGGTGCTCAAGCCAACCTCCTACCCCTGTGGCTATTCTTCAGCTAGCTCTGACCCCCTCATCCTGCTCCCACTCTATGTGAAGGGGGCTATGGGAAAGGCTCTCAAATCTCCCTCTGTCTTGCTAATGGCTTTAGACTTTGTTCACTGGGTGAGGGGAGCGTCACAGAGATCAGCCAAGAAATGGCTTCATGCTGCTCACCCCACCCAGCACCTCCTCTTTCACTCCTCCTTCTCCTCCTTCCCTTCCACTTCTGTCTTTCTCTGACTTCCTTTTGAGCTTCCTTACCCTATTTCTTGGTTTTAACACACCCGCTCCTTTTTCTCCCTAATCTGTATCCACCCACTCTAATTCCTGTCAGTCTTTCTCTCCCTCTCTCCCTCTCTCCCTCTCCATGCACAGGACTTTGGTGGTCTACCTGCCACGCTCTGCTCTCTGCCGCTCCAGTCTAGTGCTCTCCAATCCTGAGTAGCCTTCTCCAAACCACCCGTCTCTGGAGGGTTCAAGCTCAGTCTTCCTGCTCTGGCCAGGCTCAGATAACAGACTGCTCCTCTGCAGCCCTGAGAGGGTGGGGGGAGCGGATGTGAGGGAGGGATAGCGAGAAATCAGACGTGAACCAGACTGGTTTGGCGGGATATGTGCTGTATAGTGGAGGGAATTGAGAAAGAGGAAAAGGACAAACCGGTGGATGAGCAGTCTAAAGCAGGTTCCTAGCATGTGTCTCCCAGCAGAGAGTAATTCTCGCCCCAGCAGGTGAGGGAGAAGATTGTTGCCTCAGGAAGGTAATATTAAATTCCCATCTACCTTGTGACTTGTCCAAAACAATCAACTGCCGCCCGGGAACCCTATCATAAACATGTCTCCCTGGTGTTACCCTGGTGACCTCCCTCTGATTTACTCCAGCCCCCCACTCCCTGGTATTTTGCCCCATTTGCATGCCAAACCTAACTCACTGTTTGGGTGGTGAGTTAAAGTGCCTTGTATGGATGGTGTCCCAGGTAGGTATCTTATGAAAGTAATAGTACGTTAACTGTCTTAAATGGGATAAATGCAATGCGTTAGTGCTTCTGGTGTGTAGAGTAGTTAGTTATCTTGTGGAGGGGTCAGTTTCTTGCAGAATTAAGTTTTCCTTGGTAACAGCAGAGTTCTATTCTGAATCTACAGCCTGTCTGTCCATGGATCCTGGTGATTCAGGAGATGGGTTTTTACACAGTTATTCTAATTCTTTTAAATTGCCCAACGAGGTCTCACATTGACTTTAAAATGAATTGTTTATTCACAGATGAAATGCGCAAAGTGCTGATATGTGCACTCAAACATCTATGGGTAATAATTTGTGATGCCGGGGTTACGTTGAAGAACGTAAACAAATGAAATTATTCCTAATGTAAGCTCTGGCCCCTGAGCCTATTGCATTGTACAGTCAACCCATGCATGTAATGTTTAATCAGAATGCGGGTTTTTGGAGGGTCTACGTTTTGAAAATGTAGACTTGTTTTGCATGTCCAAATGTATGACGAGGATTGTCTCCTGTCTTTATTTCTGTAATTTTGTCCTGCAAATTAATGCTGTGACTGCAACACTACCTGCCAAATATTAACTTGTCTCCTCAGTGCTGACATTACCGAATATCCTGCAATGCTCCGAAGGACAGAATAAAGATATGGCAATCTGGATACCACCCAAGCCTACTTCTTTTCTCAGTTTGGTTACAGCAGCAACAGTGTGTTTAAAACAAACAAATCAATGGCTTGCCCTTGCTTGCGTGTCAGTGTTAGGAATTATGGGTGTGTGTGTCACTTGTTTGTGCTGGCATCTGATTAGCCTGGCGCAGCGATGTCGGTCTCCATCTCCCCCTCCCTCCATCTCAGCTGTGTTAATCACAGAATGTGTAGAACTTGCCAGAAGCTCTTCTGTTTGGGGTGGTGTTCTGTTTTTCCACTTCCCAAGGACTTCTGCATTGCACTTACTCTGCACAGTTGGAAAAATCATTTGTTATTGTTGACTATTCTTTAGCGAAGTTCCCCACCCAACAAAATAGTATAATTCAGATGGGATGAATTGGATTGCATGTGGTTTTGAAAAGCACACACTTTTTGCTTCCCTCTCTTTCTCTGTGCTTCTGTCCCAGTGGTCAATGCTCATGTTTGTTCTGTGTTTGTGCCTGTATTACTATACTGGTGAGAAGCAGAAGTCCTCACAACTATGGTTGCTCATGTTACTCACCCAACCTTACCCAATTCTGGTGATGTGTGGATTTAAATTAGGTTAGGTTTAGAATCAGGGTTCAGAGCAGGAGTTAAGTTTGGATTATGTTTAGGTTAGGGTTAGATTTAGTGTTAGAGTTACAAGGTTAGAGAGAACCTGATTTTTGAATGGGAATTCATTTTTGTCTCCAAACAATTATAGTAATGCAAGCATGTGTATATATGTATGAAACAACATAAGTCAAAATGTGTCCAGAGATCTAAAGTGTTACATTTTTTAAATTTGTTTTTACATATTTGGATACATTGATATTCAAGCTAAATTCCAGCGACATTGATGAGGTAACCCAAATTAACAAATCACACAAACAACTTTTTTTTTAAACTTTGAAACCATTTATGCAATTAAACATGAATCTAATTTCCCTATATTGAAAAAGTTAGTACACCCCTACCTTTACCATCACATAAAATGTTGAAAATTGGATTCCGGTGTCCGACAACACCTGTTTAAAGACCAAAATATCCGAGAACAGTGTGCTCTGGGCAGATGTATCAAGAGTGGAGCTATTTGGCAACAATGCTAGACTAGTGTTTGGCGAAAATGAAACACTGCCTTTGAACAGAACAACCTCATACCAACTGTAAAGCATGCGGCATTATTTTCAGCCTGCCTCAAGGCCTGGCCAAACATTGAGTTAACTACAAATTCTATATTGTACGAATGAAGTCTTGATGAGAATGAGAGGCTATCTGACAAAAAGCTGAACTGAACATGGATCTTGCACCTGGACAATAATCCAAAACACACAAGCAAAGCCGCATGACAAGTAGTGTTTGGTTATGGAATGGCCGAAATGCTGTGTGGGGTCTTGAAGTGGGTCCCTGCATGCAAGAATGCCCTCCAACAGGGGACAGTAGTGCTGTAAAGGAAGTGAAAATGCATTTCTGTTGATTATTGATAAACAAAAGTGTGTGTGTGTGTTTAGCAGTGAGGCACGAGGAGTGTGGTATATGGCCAATATTTCACAGCTTAGAGCTGTTCGTAGACAGTGCTCTCCGTAGGCATTGGCATAGCGCAAGTCAAAATTGCTAATTTTGCTGTACATTCAAGGAATTTCAAAAATACAATTACAAACTGAATGTGAGGCAAAAGTACAGACTGTCAACTTTCATTTCTGGCAGTTTCACTTTCGGTGTTATATCCCCCCCATACTGTCCCAGTACTTATGGAGGGCTCTGAATATCACATCCATATCACAAGCCACTGAGATGCCTTATTTCTCTCAAACTGTTTACCAACACAGTTAGAGCAGTAAAAATGTATTTAATGTCCATGTGCTTGGTATACCGTCTCTATAAACCAGGTGGTTTGAATCCTGAATGCTGATTGGCTGATAGCTGTGCTATGAGTCTATACAACTTGGGTATGACATCACATCACTTTTTACTTCTCTTATTGCGTTGTCTCTACAATGTCTTCCTTTAGTTGGTACCTCTATTGCTCAGTGTATTAATTTGAACCTCCCTCAAGGCTTAGAAAACTCAAACTTTCACTACCGCTTTCGATCATTTCCTTGCCGACCCCAATTTTCTATTATTTCCCAAAATGAAAGTTATTTGCTCCCACATTTTTCTTGCCTCCTTCCCTCCCCTTTTCTCCCGGCGCTCAGATGAAAGTTTAGAATTTAATTGCTAAAACGCTATCTTAATGAGGACATGAAAGTTGGGAGCAGGGCTAGCGATAGGGCCCATTGTATGTTGGGAACTGGCTGGGCTGGAGTGTGCAGCACTGCCTACTGTTATCGCTCCCTCTGCCTCTCTGCCTGGCTGTTATAAATAGGGCCCTTTCTGTGTTCTTGAAAATGCGGACAGGATCACTGAATCCTGACGTTGAATTGGACCCTGATATAATTTAGAGGCTTTGAAGTGGGAGGTGTCCCGTCTATAGCACTAATGTCAATTAGAAAAAAATGCTGGATGAATTTTGCAATTTATCATTTTCCCAGGGTTTACTTATTTAAGAGGAGCAAAGTTTTTCTGGTAGTCAACTGACTGCAGCCTTTCTCTGCAATTCGTGCAAAGTCCTCCTTGATTACTGTATACCCCTAAATGTCAACTCTGGACATCGTGGCCAGTTCCAATTTGTTGTTTTAATTTCAGCCCTCTAATATGGAACTTACTTAGACCAGGGAAACCAGGTTGGTGCAATTATTGACGAGGTGCAACATAAAACCAGCAGGCCCCGGACCTCATAGGGTAAGAGTTAATTACCCCTGCCATATACGTAGAGCTTGATGACCAGGGAATGCAAGAAATACGTGCAAGAAATAATGAGGCAGTCTCTCCTCATGCCTTTGAACACCGTTCCCACACCAAATCAGTCAGCATAGCCTAGATCATTCAGGAAACATCCAGTGGCAAAAAAATGCTTTGCATACATACTTGTATCTGGTCATACAGGAGAAGCCCTCGGATTACTCTCTACAACAGGCTAAGATCAAGTTCACTGCTATTAGTAGTGAAGCAAAGACTCAGAACGGAAAGAGTTGGAACGACCGAAGGTGATACGATGCCATTGACTCAATAGAAAAACGGAGCGCTGAGACTGAGATGTAGCCTGCAGAACCTATAACAACACAAAATTACCTGAAAATTTTCCCAAATCCTTCTATTAAAGGTAGATAGTTTTGACAAAATACTTATTAAACTGGTTTAGTTGCAGTGTCACAACTGTAGGTGGAGAAGGAGCCGGTCGCAGGAGTTATGGGAATAAATAAATAAATTTTATTAAGTTCAAACGCTGTATTTTAAACAAACTTAGCATGGCATTATTGTTTATTTTACTACCAGAAAAATATCGCTTTTTATTTTTCGTTACTGGAAAACCAAATCACGTTGATACTCCTCCCTCCCCACGTGAGCCCCTCCTTAAGTCCTTGGTACCAAATGTATAGTGGAAACTGAAAAGTCTGGAGCCAAGATTAGCGTAAATCACCGGTGTAGCCCTGGTAAAGCACCAGTGGAAACGTGGCATAATTTGATTTTCTGAAATTCTGTGATTTAAGCATGGGCATTGGGGAAGCATTGGCGACTTTTAGTTTTTGTTGCTATACAAGAGAAAAGCTAAATCTGGAAAAAAGAAAGAGAAATTGAGAAAAATGTATTAGGCAACAACAGATAATGACAGATTATGTATGGCCCAATTACCGTGCCTCTCTGTATTCACCACCTTAGACCTCTCCAAAGTTTATTGGATGACAACATGAAACCAAAATGAATTTAGTTGAAAATAATTGTAATGCCAGTGACGTCTTCAAATTGTTGTTAATTATTTATAAATCAGAAAATAATTGTTTGCATAAGTTTTCACCTGCTTTAGTGAGCCATTTGAATGAGCTGATGTGCAACCAATTGAGTCTTTTGAAGACATGCAATAGTGGAGTCCTCCTGTGCTCATGATTTCAGGTTAAATACCAGTCTCTGGGAGGACCCACAGTTGGTAAATACAATTCCTAACAAAAACTAGACAGGAATATTTTAAAGTGTATCCGAAATACGGTTCTTCAAAAACACCAATTGAGTATGATATAAGAACATTTCCAAGGACTTGAGTGTCCTCTGGAGCACAGTGAAGTGTATTTTTAAGAACTAGAGAGAATATGGCACAACTGTGAATCTGTCTAGAACAGGAAGTACTCAAAAACTGAGTGTCTGGATGAGCCCTAATCAGGGAGGCTATAAGCAGGCCTATGGCAACTCTAAAGGAGTTACGTCTTCCACGGCTGAGCTGGGAGACACTGTGCAAACTGCAACAATAGCCCAGATATGTTTCAAAAGTAGCCTTCTTGCGAAAGTGTCAAAAAGAAAGCCAATTTATTGTTTCAATGCATTATAAGGGGTAAATTACGGAATTAAAAACAATTTGCTTATGTTTCTGCCATTCACATCAGAGCGCTGCTGCATTATCTGTGGGCCTTTAAGTGCACCAAACCACAAGTCGTCATCCCTAAATGCTACAACGCAATCTCTCCTCTAGTATTTATTTAGAAACTTTGATAACGCATCGCTCTTGACAGGTCCAATTCAAAAGTCTGGTATAAACTAAGAAACCTAGACTTGAACATTATGAGCAATCTGAAATTTTGTGTTGCATGTATAGAGGACAACGTCAACCTGAACTGTAGACTACTAATATGTGTCTTGTCCCTCTGGCCACGCTAAACGAACACCTACTGAATTTGTGAATGGGATCAAATCTGGTCTCAACGTAGTTAATATTAAACCTGAAGAACTTGACCAATGCTGCTGCTCTGCTGTGAAATCAGCTAACCCAGGTGTTGCTGCTAGTTCATCCCAGCAGTTGATTGGAACTGGTTGATGCTTTGCTTACCGAAATACGGTGTTGTTTTGGTGTCTTTTTTTTGTTCTTGGTCATTGTTATACATACTTTCTGTCATTTTGAACAGGCTAGGCGACTAATTAGAGTGGGCTTCACTTAAAGAACATCAAAGATAGCCGCCAAACATTACGCCAATGTGGCAACCAACCACTTATTACATTTTCAAATATGGCCAGTTGCACTTGTCAAGGGCCCCAGACTTTTGGAATGAAGTGTGCGCGCGCGTGGCCTTTAAAAAAAATGTTTTTTTTTTTTATCTCTGTGGCAGGGGTCCCTGGGCTACAGCCCTTGTAAGCCTCTGCATTAAAACGGCCTTAGCTAGGGGTTTGAACTCAAACTGACATTGAGAACCTACCACAGGTAAACAAAACTATGTAAATGTTTACTTCCGCTGTGCCATAGAGAAAGGTTGCACTGACAGTGGCTCCGCATTTACTACGTTATATTTTTGCTTACTCTTCTTCTTAACTCTGACTACGTAGTCGTGCCATGTCACAAGAATTTCATTGTGCAGGTTGACGCTGTGTAGTTCGGTGCATTTGACCCATAAAACTGAAACTTGAAACACACATTTCAGGAGATTTTTTGGTAAAAAGTCTCTCGCTCTGTGAATGAATGTCTCGACGCTCCACTCAGCTAGGCCACAGTTCAGGGTTCACATTGTCGATGCCATTTCTGTCCATCAGTGTCCCAAAATAGTGAGTAAAACACTTGAACGGTAAGGAGCCCTGTGTGACCCGTCAGTGTGGCTGGTGGAATAAACCCACTGCCAATGCCACAGTCTGTGCACATTTGGTTTTAATATAAAAAACTGCAACAATTTTTGGTGCCAGTGTGTCGGTAAAATTGTCTGGAGAGAGAATTGCGATACTCTATTTGTATAGTTTGTTTTCCCCCTACACTGCCCTAAACTACTGTACAATGTCGCAGTCATAATGACTTGACATTTACACAAGTGTATGATATTTTCATATTTCCCATATGTTTTGTCAGTCAGGGTTAGGGGTCTTTCAGGCTATGCTAGCTCACTCTAGTCTGACAAAGATTAGGGAGCTGCTTTCAGCGAGGCCCAAACATGCATGTTTAATTTTTTGAAGCAGGTAGGACAGAAACAATGGAGGACCTAGGCTCCCCCTTCTCCATCTCCCCCTCCCTTCTCTGCCCTCTTTCCCTTCTCTTTCCATTCCTTCTCTTCCTACCCATGATCAAGTAGGAGCAGTTCGTATTTGTCCCTGAAATAGGAGACGGGGAGAACAGAGAATCATTGGCATTGGGTCGTTGGTATTTATCACATTGATCATCTGGAGTGGTTTCATAATGTCCTACTAATTGAGCATTTCCATGCTGCACAGTGTGTTTGCATGTGTGTTTGTTCCTGGTGTGTGTGTGTAACGGTCAGTCAGGACTGTGTAATAATGTGTTCTGCGGTTTTCAAGCCCCATCTTGTTGGTCCTTGCTTCCCAGCTGTTAATAGAGACATGAATCAGTTGGTTTCTGTGGATATCCCGGTGGAACAGAGGGGCACAGCTGTGGACTCTATTGTTGAACCCCTGATCCTGGCTGCATCACAAACCCCTGGTCCTTGTAACATTGTGATGTTCAAATCAAGCTATTTTTGCGTGTCTAGCTACATTAAATAGCTCTCTGCTTTAATCTTGGGTGACACAGTCTCACATAACTGTTCAGGTGCTTTATTAAATTCTGGGTCTATATGTTAACAGGTGACAACAAACTGGATTAAAAAAACTCCACTGGCAAGTCTATGGGCTGGATCTACTGCCCCTAGCGATCTGTCCCTGTCCCCGGCGGTCTGTCCCTGTCCCCAGGCGTCTGGCCCAGTTGGTAGTCAGTCCTCTGTCCTTCCGCTCTCTTTCCAGTTTTTGTTCTGTTATACAATTTAAAAAATGTTTTCTGGTTGTGGAAAGTAGTAATTCTCAACATGCTCCTGTTTCCCTGATTTCCCCATTCTTTGTTTCAGCATTAAACCATATAAACAGATGTTATGGTCAGGTTGATAAGGCCTTCTGTGTGTGAGGTGCAACACTTTCTCCCACTTCCCTGCAACTTGAAAATGACTTATGCTTTTGCTATATGATACAGTCCTTTAGTGAGTGGAGCTATTCTGCCTGGGGTTTGTGTTCCTGACCTCACCAGGGACCTCAGCAGCTCTGGGAACTGGGCATTGAAATGTTTTGTGTGTTCATTTGTTTGGCTACGTCTGTAGAGTAAAGCGTGGGCTAAGGGAAGATGAGAGAGCCAATAATAATGAGTGCTGACTTCATGTTCTCTGCCTTTTGTCTTAGCTGAGCTTCTCTGCGGAGTATATACCCCCTGGGCTAGGTTGTTTGGGTGTAGCAGTCTGCCCTGGAGAGCTGGTCGGACACTTCTGTATGAGTTGCCCATGTCCCCATGTGCTCCCGAGAGATTGCTTACATTTATTAATCTTTGTTACCTCTTAACGATTCATCTGGCCTTCATCTTTCACATATCACAAATCTGACACTGTTTACTAGCCGCCACCCTGAAAGAAAACCCAGGGCTTTGCACTTTTCCCCTGTTATAATTTCCGGGTGACACTTTGTATTTATTCTTCTGGCCTTGGTGTGTGTGTGCGTGCGCGTGTGCGTGCGCGTGTGCGTGCGCGTGCGCGTGCGCGCATTTGCCTGTGGTTTCCATGACAACTGTGGGTCGTCTCGATACTGGTGTCTTCTGTGTCCCTCTGAGGGGGGTTGACATTTTGGAAGCGGGCAGATTTGGCACAATGCCAGCAGAAACCAAGAGGGAGATTTGGCAGAAAGAGAAAGAGAGAAAAGAGAGCGAGTGAGAGGAGTTATACAACACTGCAAAGTCACAAATTGCAGCCTGCTAGCAAACCTCTATGTATTTGTGTTGGACAGCAATCTTTGGAATTCTGATCAGAAATTGTACACAGGGAAGCAGCATTATGTGCCATATGATAGTAAAGGCAATGGACTGAAACACCAGAGGTCCAATGAAGCCATGATGTTCTAGTGTTTATCACGAAATCACCCCAGTCATTTTTCTCGCACTGCTGATTTCTGAGCCGAATACATCTTATCTGGGTGGGGTCTTGCATTAGGCATCGTTCTTCCTCCCATGTTTTCTACCATGTGTTTACACTGCCTTGACACCTAAATCATTCTCTGACGTAGCCTGCAGCAATCACCCTCCAAGATATCACACTGTTAGTTCGGCTAAAGCAGCAAACACCACTTTGGGTTCGTCTCATATCAGATCTACCGTACAGCTTGAAATCTATCTTATATGATGAATGTGCCTTTTCAGAGCTGAATCAACTTGTGTGTGGAAATGGTTTATGTGTGGAAATGAGTACTGTGGCAGCAAGTCTTAAGCTCGCCTGCTGCTTTTTAAAGCGAGGTTGTTTTTGTAATGAAATGAAAATGTTTTTGTCTCATCTCGCACACAATTTATAGTAGCCTATAGCCTACTGAATTCTCTCCTGCAATTATGTGGATATGTTATGACAGGGCTGTTAATCTGGGACATTATGCTAGGAATGCACTAGACAATTTGGTGAAAATCTAGTAGGAATAGTCAATCTCAGAGAAATCTAGAGGCAAAATCTGAAAGCAGCTCCTTTCAAATTACCCCATTCATTCTTCCCATGAAGGATTTTAGATTTAATTCAAATAAGGTTTGTGTTTTGTTAAGGCTTACCTCGGTTCTGCGTTATGGTAACCGTGTAAATCTCGTAAGGACAATGTGATATTGATCAACCAGTTTGTCTCAATTCATTGTGCAGTAAATGATTATCTAAATATTGCAGAGATATTGATTGAAGTCACCTTGCCATATGCTTACAAGGTCATAAGGTGAAACACATGCACACGCAGCTCTTTGACCAGACCACTGTTTTGGACGACGTATAAACTCACGCACACAATGTTTACCTGATAATTAACATGGTGCTCTCCGTCTAAGGGCTGTTGCTGGTAATAGCAGAATTGTTTCAGTGCCGGAGTGAGATGTCGTTGGGAAACTAAACATTTTTTTTTTCTTTTTATTTTTAGGTACAAGTGAGATGTTTATAGATCCTTTCCCAAATAACTTTTTTTTTCTTCTGTTTATCCGTGGAGCAGGAAGGACCTTTAGAACCAGACTTCCCTTCATCACCGCTCATTCCTCTCCAATACACACTGATGCCGTGTTTCCACTGGTGCCAAACACTGGTGTTTTACCCTGAAGTCCAGATTTTTTTCTGTTTCCACTGACACAGGCCATGGCCAAGTAACCCGGCTCTCACTTGGTGCCAAGCCCCGGACTTTAGGACTTAGGGTGGGGTTTGCGGATTGACGCGTTACGTGGTGTGAAAACGCGGCATGTTGTTCTATTCAAATGGCCATGTGTAGCCTATCATTTGAGTGAAACGTCATTATACCTCCGCAGCCACAAGGAGTAGCTGTCAGGAAAGTGTCCCACAATACCGTGGGAGGTGACATGCAACAAGGGACGTTTCCCCCCGTTTTACATATATTCAGTGGATATAAAAAGTCTACACACCCCTGTTAAAATGCCAGGTTTTTGTGATGTAAAAGAATGAGACAAAGATAAATCATGTCAGAACTTTTTCCACTTTTAATGTGACCTATAATGTGCACAATTCAATTGAAAAACAAACTGAAATCTTCGAGGGGGAAAAATGAAAAATAAAAACCTTACAATAACCTGGTTGCATAAGTGTGCACACCCTCTTATAACTGGGGATGTGGCTGTGTTCAGAATTAACCAATCACATTCAAACTCATGTTAAATAGAAGTCATTACACACCTGCCATCATTGAAAGTGACTCTGATTAATCACAAATAAAGTTCAGCTGTTCTAGTAGGATTTTCCTGACATTTTCTTAGTTGCATCTCAGAGCAAAAGCCATGGTCTGCAGAGAGCTACCAAAGCATCAGAGGGATCTCATTGTTGAAAAGTTATCAGTCAGGAGAAGGGTACAAAAGAATTTCCAAAGCATTAGATATACCATGGAACACAGTGAAGACAGTCATCATCAAGTGGAGAAAATATGGCACAACAGAGACATTACCAAGAAGTGGAAGTCCCTCCAAAATTGATGAAAAGACGAGAAGAGAACTGGTCAGGGAGGCTTCCAAGAGGCCTACAGCAACATTAAAGGAACTGCAGGAATTTCTGGCAAGTACTGGCTGTGTGCTACATATGACAACAATCTCCCGTATTCTTCATACGAATGGGCTGTGGGGTAGGGTGGCAAGACAGAAGCCTTTTCTTACAAAGAAAAACATCCAAGCCCGGCTGAAGTTTGCAAAAACAAACATCAAGTCCCACAAAAGCATGTGGGAAAATGTGTTATGGTCTGATGAAACCATGGTTGAACTTTTTGGCCATAATTCCAAAAGGTATGTTTGGTGCAAAAACAACACTGCACATCACCAAAAGAACACCATACCCACAGTGAAGCATGGTGGTGGCAGCATCATGCTTTGGGGCTGTTTTTCTTCAGCTGGAACCGGGGCTTTATTCAGGGTGGAGGGAATTATGAACAGTTCCAAATACCAGGCAATTTTGGCACAAAACCTTCAGGCATCCGTTAGAAAAATGAAGAGGAAGTTCACCTTTCAGCACGACAAAGACCCAAAGCACACATCCAAATCCACAAAAGCATGGCTTCACCAGAAGAAGATTAACGTTTTGGAATGGCCCAGCCAGAGCCCAGACCTGAGTCCAATTGAACATCTGTGGGGTGATCTGAAGAGGGCTGTGCACAGGAGATGTCATCGCAATCTGACAGATTTGAGGCGCTTTTGCAAAGAACAGTGGGCAAATATTGCCACGTCAAGATGCGCTATGCTAATAGATTCCTACCCAAAAAGACTGAGTGTTGTAATGAAATCAAAAGGTGCTTCAACAAAGTATTAGTTTAAGGGTGTGCACACTTATGCAACCAGGTTATTGTGAGGTTTTTATTTTTAATTTTTCCCCCTCAAAGTTTTCAGTTTGTTTTTCAATTGAATTGTTCATGTTATAGGTCACATTAAAGGTGGAAATAGTTCTGACATGATTTATCTTTGTGTCATTCTTTTTACATCACAAGAACCTGGCATTTTAACAGGGGTGTGTAGACTTTTTATATCCTGTGTGTGTGTGTGTGTGTGTGTGTGTGTGTGTGTGTGTGTGTGTGTGTGTGTGTGTGTGTGTGTGTGT